>JAQQAE010003209.1:0-20640 GCA_029823295.1 Pseudamia nigra | reverse complement strand
TGAATTATAACGTCACTCTTCTAACGCACTAGAAAAGGTGAAAATGATCGTTGAGCTGCAGAGTCGCCATCACGTGCAATGCTTTTGTTTTTCTCTGAAATAAAGTTCCTCGGATCAGACTCGAAAGGCGCAGAACTTGACATCATCCTCTGTGATTGTCGTCCATATTTCTGTAATATTTCATACAATCTACTCAGATTTTTTTTGGTTTATTTTGATGCATGTGCGGCTGTGTCCGTATGAAATGTTATTTGTGACATTTGAAACACATGTCAGGGACTGTTTGGACAAAACGTCTTCAAATTTGACTCCAACTGAGTAAAATGGTTTGATCGGTCAAAGGTCACAGCTGCTCTGATCTCATGTCTGTCCGTTGCATTGAGCTCATTTTCAAATTTAACACAAATGTCCAGTTGGACTCAAACAGGAATAGATTAAGTTTTGGTGGCCAAAGGTCAAGGTCGGGGTGACCTTGCCAAACACAGCACATAGTCACGAGCACTGAGAACAGATTATGATGCAACGATGTTGGACATATTTGACTGAACCTGTAGGCCTTGCTCTGTCTTAGTTCACTTATTTTTAAAGATTTTGGTCGAAGGTCAAAGTCAATAACTGAATAAACTTTTATCTTAAGTTATGCCGCCTTATCTTATCTTATCTTATCTTATCTCGCTTGTGTTTGTTCTTAAGTTTAAGCGATTGAACACTTTGCTAACATCAAAAATTGACCAGCGTCTGGTCCAAGGCATATCCTAATTTCAGTGCTGCAGGTTGTTTGAGTCACATGCAGAGATTTGGAAAATGGAGATCAGTTAACTGAGTTTGTCTGGTGAAACGTGGTCATTGTGCTGGTGAGAAGTACGACGTCCCCCTCCATCGCTGCGTCTAAATTCAAGGGTTGCACATTTCCACGGCTCCTTCAAATGTGGCCGACGAATGCAGCCCTCGTCGGCCGGATGAAGAAGGCCACAACCGACGGATCCGTCGCGGCCCAGCGTATCTCATCATGCCTTGCGCGCATGACTGAGTGAGGACTGCAGAATCAGGGAGCTATGAGGAAAACAATTAAATAAGATAGAGCATTTCCAATTTGTGAATTATATTGAAACGCAAAATAACCACAAACGTGAGCGAAAAATCCTCCGTCTCCGAGCAGCAGCTGATCGGCGACACTTGCCTACGTCATTACACCACAGCTGTGCTAATTTATGCAAATTGACCAGCCCCCGTGGGGTCGACCATCCCATTTAATGTTCGTTAGGTGTAGCCTTCGCAGCCCACGGAGACTGCAGCCCACGGAGACTGCAGCCCACGGAGACTGCAGCCCTCGAATTGAGACGCAGCTTATGTGTGTCTTTACACAACTGTTCATCACAGGGTCAAATCAACTTACCTTTATTTCCTCGTTCATTTTCTACCCTTTAATCCTTGCAAGTTTAAGCTGGTTTAGGGCGAAGGCCGACCAGCACCTTCTTATTTTCTAAAGATAAATATTCATTTTAATCTAGACGACAAAATATAAGATTAACAATAAAAGTTTTAAGTGTACCTGCTTCTTGTGGCAGATTTGGTCGAGTTTTTGCGCCTCCAAAAACCTCTGACAATCATTGTAAAGGGAGATAAAGTCCAGTTTACTGAGGACGTTTCAGCCTGAGGGGGCTCCTCAAACAGAGTAAACTGTGTCAAACTGTTGCTCACATCATCCAAATCCTTGTACCAGGAGTCATAAGGAGGTTTAGAACTTATTATGGGTTTCAATGAGGCAGTTGGCTGCACATTCTGTCACTAAAAGGCTGATGATTTAAATTCTGAGTCACGGGGGTTTTGATGAGGACATTGTCTGAAACTACACGTATGTGGCTGCATTTCTTGCCAAAAGTGTGAACGTGGTGCAAAAAGTTTCAGAAACTTCCCAGTTCAAGCAGATTTTTTTTGTTTCTGTCCGTTAGACTCTCACCCGTTGTAAACTCAAAAAAAAGTCTGAAAACCAGCTGAAACTTGACTTTGTGAAAACCATGACAGATTTCATCAAAAAAGTCTAATAGTTTGTGCCCCATTTAAAATTTAAACCATGTTCCTACTGTACGTTAAAGTGTGAGAAAGATGTGTGGCTCTGAACTGGGGTGTTTTTTTTTTTAACCGCTTCCCATTGGAAATGAATGGGAATTTTTTTCAGTCTTTTGCAATTTTTTTTCATCATTATCCCCAGAATTTGGACACCTTTTGATGCATAATTTGTGGAAGTTTTCTTGAAGCCTTGGGACGAGATCTGCGTGTCAACACATTTTCAAGAGTTGACTTTGTAGCTCAGGAAAACAAACAGCATTTACACATTGTGTTTCGTGTGCACTTATTAATACCTGATATCAACACCGTTCCACAGCAGCAAGTGCCCTAAATTCCTCAATTCCTACAGGACAGATAAGAACGTGCAGCCTCGGAGAGGGATTAAGGCGACACAATCCACTGTACGCTCGGAAAATCCCACATTGATTTGTTTTGCCGTGCACTTCGCTGACGTTGTTTTTATTTACATGCTTGTTTAACTGTGTGTAAAGTGTTATTAGCAGCCTCTTAATTAAATCAAGGGTGTGAAGCCCACATGGGTGCACTCCTGCCTCACTTGAACCCCCACCCCATGACAGACAGCAAAGGGCAAACTGTCGTCCTGGGCAAGGAAATCAGGTGTATTAACAAGTCAATGAGAAATTCATGTGTGTATAATTTCACAGTGAGCACATGTGACCTTTGTTAATGATGCCACTCAAACCTGCAGGTGGTGTTTCTCAAATGAAGTCCCACGGGAGCGCCGCGTGTTGTTGCTGTGCTAAAGCTACCAGTAAAGCTTCCAAAGCGCCGGAAGAATAAAAGGAAACCACCGTCTAAACCGCTCAGTATCAAAACTCTGCGGCTTTATCTTTTTTTTTTTTTTGTGCGGGTGCTCCATCAAAACGAATCTGACGTCGTCCGCCGGATTCCTGTGTGCGTTGTCGGTACGCAAACATGTTTTCGGTTGTGAGCGGTGCTCATCTGTGCAGTGATGTTTTCCTCTCCCAGCAACCGGAGTGAGAGAGAGAGAGAGCGAGAGTTAAAGAACGGCGGGAGGGAAGGAGGGGGAGGGGAAGCACTTACCCGATCACCGGCCGCTTTCTTCACCAACCGGTGAAAGAAAAGGCAAAAGAGCAGCAGGCTTTTTCATTCAGACACTTAGACTCAGTGATGGGATGCATCGCTCTTGAGATGGTTTTATTCTTCCTTGACTGAAAATTACCCTCATATTGTGCCTATTCTGGAAGGAGGACTGGTGGCTTTGAGGTAGAGTCCACTTTCTTCAGGCCGGGAGGGTGTTAGAAAGTCCTTGAAAAGCAATTTATCCTCTTCCGTCCACACACGCCTCCTACTGTACCTCCTCTCTCTTGCAGCTATTTCCGACCGTCTCCTGCTCGCATCTCGTGGAGCCCTCTTACTCCATCTTAATTTTCGGGCCACGCTCTCATTACCTGCTGACTCACCCTCCGCCTGGTCTCGTACCCTCCTGTAGTACTCACTTTCCTCCGTGCTGCATCACGTACAGTATCGTAAGAATCAAATGTGAAGGCCGCCTGCGCTCTCGCTGCTTAAATCCCCTCATAATGGAGCCCAAGGGTATCTGAAATTGAGTGTGAAGACTGCATCAAGGTCATTTACTCCACCCCACAGGATAGTGATGGATGTCTTGTCTGATTGCTCGATTTGGCTGCCCTACTTGTGGGGAGGATTGTGCTAGCTATTCCATTGCACTTCTGAGCAAGGGGCAATGTGCTGCTTTCACACAGATGACCAGAAAGGAGAGAAAATTACACAAGGAGGGAGGTTGGGCGGAGATACTGTATTATAGCCACCAGGGACTTGGGAAGAAAAGGGGGGCGGGGGGGTCCTATGTCCAGATTCTTGAGTAAAGGTTTGAAAGGATTCAAATAAAACATATTGATTGCCGGATGGATTGCCGCACCATCTGTCAATAAGTTAATCTGCCAAATTGAGTGAGTCCCTCGGAGCATTGTGTGGCTCCAAACAGCTGGATTCAGTCACAGAAAACCATAAACACAAGCTCTAGTCGGCTAAACCCTTCCCCAAGTGCCTGTGATTTATAATCCCCTGGATCGCATGTGTGCACTTGTGGGAATTACGATAGACTGGAGTTGGTCATGTTAGACTTGGCACATGCAGCCAGACTGGAGACTGTACAACGAAGGGCGAAGTTGTGACCTGTTAGAAGTCGGTTGCTGCTAAATTTCTTGCATTTATTTAAGTTTCAGTATGACCTAAATGCAGAAATGGGACACAATGTTCATAAGTCTTCATAATTAAACAATTTCTATTACGGGGGGAGCAGGTTCCCTTATAGTCAGTCATGTTTGTGCTGTAGCTGTAGCTGAGAACTATGCTCCGACAGCCCACATTTCTAAATAATTTGACTGTATAATACAGAATGGTCTGTCTGTTTGTGTGTTGGTTGGTTGACCAATCCCTCAGTTCTATAAAGGTGTAAAATCACCAGCGCGATGCTTGTCCGTCAGGCGTCGGACAGGTTTTTCCAGTCGGCAGCTGCTCGGTCACGTGGGTTTTGTTTGTGTAAATACACGTCGGCTGGAGGACGTGACGGTCGGGTCGCCGCCCCCTCGTTTCCACCGATTAAACACGTTGACTCGGTGCCCTCATCGCTGCACTGCGAGCGCTCTGATTGGCCACACAGTACACCGCACAAGTGACGCATGCCAGAAATGACAACAGATATGGTCGCACGGCAGCGGGGTGCATTACTTTGTCATCGGTTTATTTGGACTTTGTGGAGTGAAGATATGGAGGATCAGCCGATCAGCGTGGTCGGGGACAGGCCGCTGCCGTCACTTCCGGCGTCTCTTGGCTCAACATAGAATTCAGACTAAATCGCCGGGAGTAACTGCGTCTAATGCACGTCCGTTCGTTTCGATGGTCTTTGGTGTGAAAGGTGCAAGACTAGAGGAGTCGGCGAGGTTTGAATTTAATGACATCCCGACACAGTTCACCGTTTACATTCTTACTCATGCAGCATCGTGAGTGAGTCGGATGTGCATCTGTGGCTGCATCTCAGCGTCACGTAAAAATGTCCTTTTCAGACCGTAACGTTTCAAACTGTAACGGATGTTCTGGACGTTCGCTTCCTTCATAAAATCATGGAAATCTTTCGGTGTTCGATCATAAAACAAGCTGTCAGTCAGTTTCTCCCGTGGTTTCTCCTCCATCATGGTGCAGACAAGTTTAGTGTTATGTCCCGCCCCTTCTCGGTTTTGATTGATTGGTAAGTGAGCAGTGAAATGGGCAGCGCCTCTCATTGCTCAGCGCAAAAAAAAGCTGTGCGCCGAGATAGTGATTTGGATCATCACCAAAATCTAATCACTTGTTCTTTATTCAATTTCAGACATTTCCTGGAAATTTCATAACCTCCGCTGCTTTGCTCGGCAGAAGTAAAAAAAAACCAACGTAGCTATGTGAGTATATCTGGGGTTACTCACTGCAGTGAGATTCATGTATATTCATGAAATTTAAATATGTATGAGTCTTAAAACAATGTTATGTGTCACTTGGGATTTTGCAGAAACATTAGTACTGATGTTCTGTTTGGGGTCACAGCTGACGGCATCTCTGAGACATTACACATAGCGGCAGCGACCTCGTTGACCCTACACCAGTCGTTAGTGTGTGTTCTGCAGCAGTTACACTTGGATTCATAAGATGGAACGTTTGTAATAAAGCTGGATTTCTTCCATTTCAACATCGTGTCCAGAATATCGTCCAGACTGGGATGAGCTTTTGAGTGCTTTACGCTCATGGCCATCAGTGGAAAAGTAAAAAAATGAATTCACCTAAAATTGTATCTTTGATTTGCAGCAACATGACCAGATTGAACTACCTGCTTCGTTCAGTGTCAGTGTCTCATGCATAATTTAAAACCTGTTTGAAGAGACCTTTCAGGCGATGTAACACGCCCTGCATGTGCCAACAATGGGAGTCATGTACATATAATTCAATCAGTGGTGTTGAGCTGTCACGTTAGGTTTTTAATCAACAGGTACGTCATCGACAAGTTAGACGTGATTGTCTTAGTCGTTATGTTTGGGAGTTAACAAAGCGTGAGATTGGGCCATGTCTCCGTGCTGCACATTCTCAGTTTGCAGCCCTTTTGTTCTGCAGCCCTTTGTGGAACCTGCCCCAGATTCATTGAAACTCTCCACTGCTGAGTGAGCTGAAGGAACTGCTTTTTGTCACACACCCTGATTCTCTCCTCAACACGGACATGCACACACACACACATGCACAAAGGCTGAAGCTCTGCCAGCATTTCGTGGGATAATCTACCTTCCTGAAGGTTTGCTAACGCACCCCCTGCCCCCCGTTTCCTCCCTCCCCACCAAAACCCCACTTCTCCTCTCTTCTCTGCCTCTTCGTCGTCCTCCTCCTTCTTCTCCTCCTCCTTATCAGCCCAGTGTAAGCAGCATGTGGTTTCCTGCCAACTTCTGGGAGCCGTGAGCAAGCTCTCCAAACAGGAACACGTATGAAGGCATTCCACCGCTGAAGGAAACGGTGTCCTCAACCGCCCTCCTCCTCCTTTTCCCATCCCCACTAGACACTTCCACACTTCCCCTCGCACAACCCTTCAGCTCCACGACAACCTGACCACTGGACAGTCGCCGCACGTGAACACAAATACATGCAAACATGCACAGGCCCAGAGCTGGGCACAAGCTGCAGCCATTCAGCACTGCCATGGACATGGAAATGAAGATGGCTGTAAGGCTGTAAGAGAGAGTGTGTGTCTGAGGGAGAAAGAAAAAGACAAACAGAGAAAGGCAGGGAGATTGTGGATGACTATGTATGAGGCGCAGACAGAAGGAATGTGTGCATGGGTATGTATGAGCCGGGGAGATACTGTTTAACAGAGCGAAGCCAAAAAACGGACTGAAAATGTATTTTGTACAGATCCGTTCCACATCATTTTTCATCATGTGTCTTGTGAACAGATTAAAACGATGTCGCTCCAAAACCACTAATATGTATATCATCAGTGTCTTTGAACTAAAAATGCACGTGTGATCGATGTTTAGACAGAGTTGCAGTCACATACCATCTAATTTGAATTAAATAGACTTCATTCATCCCTCCCAGGGAGATTCATTTGAACAGCTCGTTCAGTAGGTAAGAAACATCAAATCATTAAGATGCCTTCACTCTTTTCCGTCTTCAGCCTGTCACCTGCTGCGGTGTTGAACAGTCTGACGGTGGTGAGGATGAAGGATCTCCTATAACGTTCAGTCCTGCAGCGTCGTGATGTTCGTCGTCCTCTGTTGGGCCAGAACAAGGTGAAGAGGATGGGCTGGGGTGTCCGTGATGTCCTCCCATTTCTTCTGTGTGCAGCTGTCGGCCTCCCTCCTGTCCAGCCGTTTGACATCTCTGTCTGGTGCTGCCTCCCCAGCAGACCGCGCCATGAAAGAACGCGTTTGCAATGACTGACTGGTAAAACGTGCAGCATCTTACGGCAGACGTCAAAGGACCTGAGCCTCCGTTGGAAAAATAGGCAACTCTCTCTTTCGACAGAGTGCGAAAAATGCACCAGCATATTTCTTTGTTGGCGCCACCTCAGTGTCCATGCTGCCAATACTTGACTGGCTGAGGAGATGATTTTTAGAAATGCAGCAACTTTTTTTTTGTTTGGGCGGTGTTCATCAGGAGGCAGTTTTTCCAACCTCAGTCAGAGAAGACATTTATCATTTTTCAATAATTTACCTGATGCTGTGAAATGTATTTGACAAATGTTGATCTAACTCATTCCTATACGAATGAATCAAGAAAAACTTTGGCAGCCAGATCGTTCTGTATCACTTCAAAATGCAGCAGGTTTCGGGTCGTTCACCAGGAAGAGGGAAGAGTTTTCCCTCAGTTCAATACAGCGAAACTTAAGAACAAATCATAGGACCAAAGACCACACCGACTTTTTGATGAGGGTGACTTGAACATACAATATAATGGAAGCAGACCTAAAATAGATGCATAACCGAGAAGGCATCTGTGTTTTGTAGGTGGACAAAGATAAAATGCATGTATGTAGCATCACATCTCCACAGCTCAGTTACAAAGAGTGAGAGAGTGTTAAAACAGCAACATGCTTGTGAAAAAATAAAGGTTGAGTGTGAAAACCCTACGAAGTGGTGACTTATGACAGGTTTCATCTGTCTGTACCAGAAAGTTGATAATTCGATTATTTTAATGCCATTCAAAGTCCGATTCAGCCATTACAAGCACTAGTTATGTTTAGTGAAAGACACCGGCGCATGGATCGACACATGACTGTCATGTGAAGATGTGATAAGAAGTAATTACTTCCAGTCTCTGTAGTAATATTTAAATCAAACCACTTTCCACCACTGAATCCTAACAAAAGCAAATATTGGGTGTGAACTCTCGTCTGGTAGGTACACTATGGATTTTGTGCACCAACAGATGAAAAAAGGCAAAAACGTACTGGGCCCTTGAAAAAATACAAAGATGTTGAAATGACACGTTTGAGGTTTTCAGATACAAATGGCAACAGTGGCAGCAGCTGTTAAATATCAATTTGCAGCACTTAATATATGAGTAAATACTGCGTGTAACTGTACCGCCGTCATTGACGACAGCTCACTGCTTTGTCACTGGTTTGGAGATTTTCCTTCCACTCTTTTATGGCTTGATCGGGGTTGTTTTCCTGACTTGAAGCAGGACTCGAAGGCCACAGGCTGTGAAAGGGTCAAGCTGTCATTTCTGACACTGGACCTTCCTGTAGAATTAAAATTGATTGTAATTTTCCCTCCTGATCAGGTCCGTCCTTTCGCTCCTGTAATGCTTTCTATCATTTTTCCCTTTATATCAGAATACTGCTGTTTGTTTTTGGAGTGAGAGTCTGTCTTGCTGCTGAGAATTGCTCGAAAATACAATTAAGAAAAAAAAAAATTCCTCTTGAGCGCACTCATTCACCTCTTTCCTTCCATAAGCCGCTGGAGAAGCTCCTCTACTGTAGCTTTATTAAAAATCTCCAGCCTCCGGTGCCAGAATCTTCACTTTTGTGTATCCTTTATCTGCCCAAAAAGTAAAAAAGCTTCAGGCACTTTTTATTGCTAGCTTATATGAATACATATTTAAACTAGCTGGGCTGCCTTTGTTGCCTTTGTCACAGCAAGTCTTTTCACCCACACACCTGTCAAAATAAAAGTCAGTTATCAAATTGTTACATATACCAAAACTGAATTCTATACTTTTTATTCTTTACATCTTTTAATTCTTTATCTTAGAGTCTTGCCTTGCATCTCGCATCGGTTCAAATAATTTAAAAAACCTCCTAAGTGCGCTCATTCACCGCTCGTCCATAAGTCGTTAAAGAGGTTCCTGTACTGTACTTCTATTGGAAATCCATGAAAGCTTTAGTTGAAAAGTAAACATCATGGTAAAGCGCACACAAGAGCAGTTGGAGGCCTGTTAGGGGAGTAAATATGTTCGACGTCGCAGCGGCGCTGTTTGAAACCAGGCGGCAGGTCTGGCTAAAAGCAATGAATCTTATAGGAAAAGGCAAAGGCGCAGGGGAGGTACAGAGACCGAACGTGATCCACGTGATGAGCATCTGCAGGTCAAAGGTCAAGTAGGCCTAATCGAGGCGGCAGCAGGAGGCGTGACGTCAAGACAAAGTTTGCGTGGAAGAGCTGAAAGAACGGCGACTCGTACGTTTGGTGACAAAAGGCAGGATTATTGTGAGGGAAAAAGTAAACTGTGTTATTAGTAGGTTGGAGGAGAAAGGCACAGTGGGGGGGGGGGTGATTCTGAACAATAGTCAAAGAAAAATAGAGATTCAGATGGGAAGGTTTTGAATCATTTAAAATCACATTTACAAGCAGCGGGTTTTTTTTCTTCGCTGGCATGCAAAGTGTATCGATCGGGGAATGTTATTGGGGAATTCTCTGAGAGATGATTAATCATAAGTCACTTTTCTGCTCTGTGCGTATGGATCGGTGCCAGTGTAGCGAGTCTGAGTCGTACTCCATCGTATCCGCATGTTTTCGAGGAACGTGTAAACACAGTGAAATTTGTGCGTCTGATTTCTTCCTTCCTCTCACGGGTGGTTGTGCTCAGCGTTTTCTGTGTGTGTGTGTGTGTGTGTGTGTGTGTGGTGCAGCATCTTTTTGTGTGCCCACGTACATGATTCAGTGGCATATTGAAATTACACTGTGGGCTTTTCTGGTGAAACTGCAGAGGAGTTTTGATGCTGGGGTCAAATGCTTGATGCTCAGTTTAAATGTAAGCGCTGCACTTGAAACAAGACGAGAGAGGCAGATTTATTCCTCACAACATATAAAGTTATAGCTCTTTTGCTGCACAAGCACTAAACTTTTCTTGGTTTCTGTCTCGCCAGATATGCCACAGCGTACTTTCATACCATTATTTATCCCAGTTTTGTCAAAAGAGAAATGGAAAACGTGTTGATGCAATATATGGACAAATGTATTTAATCCCATCCTGATCCCTGGGAGGATTAAGGGGTCACAGAAGATGAATGAATATGTAAAACCTATTAAAATGAGATCAATGCGGTATGTGAAGGACATGTATCCTGAGGTTGTTAAAACACTTGGTACATACTGGTAGGACTATGATCATGATGTACATATTTCACGCTGTCAGTGAACCAAATGAGACCTCAGTGCGGATTTCGCTCATTCTCTTTTGTCTTGCGTCTCATGGATTGTTTTCGTGTTGTTCTGTCTTGTACATTAACATCCTTTAGGTTTTCATCTTTTTGTGACTTTTACATTTTCATCTTCCACACAGTTTTGATTTGTTCCATCTCTTATAAACACATTATCCCCGATGACCTAAATGGCCAACCATGGCACAGTCAAAAAGCTTTCAGACTTACTGAGATTCATTTGCAGCGTCAGGAGCAAATTCTTTTTTTTACCTAGTCAACTTTATGATGTTAACTGCTGTCAGGCACAGCAAATACCCAGGTTTTTAAGGGTAAACTACAAATATCTACTGTTTCTCCACTCTTTAATCAGTCAAGAAGTCATGACTAAACATTTATTGTTAATAATCTGTATTTGCTGACAGAAAAATGTTTACCCTGCCCACGTTACCCATCTCTACATGCTGGGTCCAAAACTAAAAAAGTGGCAGATATAGAGAAAAACGAATGCTCGTTTGGTGCTGTGCATTTTATGTGCAGCAGCTGAAAGTAACGTGACCCTCACTGGTACCTGTAACTACAAAGATGGCGAGTCCCTTTCTATTTGGCACTTTGTGCAACACCTGTTTATAATTTGCTATTGCATGTAATTATACATATGGTGACATTCCCAGTGTTAAGACAAAGGGTAAAGAAAAGAAAATTCAACGCAAAAAAAGTATGGAATCACATAGGAGCCTTAAGATTTTGGTTAAAATGAAGCTCTGACTGGAGCATAAACAGCTATTTTTGCTCCAAATATTCATGAAAACATCAAGGATCATAAAGAATTTGAAAAAGTTGTAAAGTTGATGTTTTATATGCACAACTGTCACTTCATTAAAGGTGAGCATATGCATGCTAACAAGTTAATTACGATGTCATTATGATGCGGTTTTATGGGTACTAAAACATTTTGGCTGGTGCACTCTCTCAGTTTACCTGCCACTAGCAGACGAGCCTTCAAATTAATTTTAAACCCCGGGGCGCTCATAAGTCACATATTACATTCCGCATGGGTGGCTACTCAGATTATTTTTCTTACACAAACTCTCAGAGAGCACGCAGCTGTTATGACAGTCACTGGAACAATAACACTTAATGGTCATAGTCGAACCCTGTTATTTCTCCAAACATTGCTGTTTCTACATCGTCGTGCCTACAGGCAGTACAACGTGAGGCCTGTGCTGTCACACACCGAGTTTTTGGAATTCAGAGCTGCTCAGAGCTTCAGACAAAGTGCTGCTTGGAAGGATGGATGCAGTCACATTGAGTCGGAGGAGCTTTAAAATGCATGGGACTGACAGTGATTCCCGGGTTCTTTTCGTCTGCTGCAATGAAAGGAAGCTCCACTATGACTGATGTTTCTTTGCATTGTGTGTAACTTTTTTTTTCACCACATCTTAAATCCAATTTGTTCCACTGCTGCAATGCCACCCTGTTCAGACTCACCTCTAATAAATAATGAATGAGGGTGAACTGTTTATCTTGTGAATCTGCCTGTGAATAATGTAAGCACCCTGCTTAAGGGTGCACTTGATGAGGAAGGAATCTGAATCTGCTCTGCGAATGTGCTGTTCTTACCTTTAGGCCAGCTGTTCTCTGTAAATGTTATAAATGCCTCCTTTAGTTTGGTCTTCCTATCTTTGTATCAGCGCTTTAAACAGTCTGCACACACTTTACAGTCTTTAAAAAAAAAAAAATGTAGCTACAAGGACTCATCCTGCCTATGAATACAAATGAGCCCCATTTACCAGAGTCCATGCAAAGTGCTGTATAACCTGCAAGTTAAAACAAAAAAAAAGCAGATTTCCCACGAACTCATTACAGGACCAACGAGACAGGGCTTAATGTTGTTTTGACCGAATTGTACTTATCAGTTGGTTACCGTGATGAAGCTCAATTAGGGCAGCGTGCTATGACCTAAGCAGAAGTAATCACTGGGCAGAGGGGAGACTATGTGGAGGCACATTTATTCACTCTGAACTGGATTCACAATAAGACCTGGAGCCGTGGAGAGCAGCTAATGAGCCTGCATGATTCACGCTTGGTCTCCCCCACAGAGAGCCTTGTCCTGGGCAGAGCGGAGGCGCGCAGGAGGTGCAGTGTTTACTCTGACACATTCCATGACGCAGCCTGTCAAAGCCAGGAGGGTGACGGGGGAGATTAAGAAGTTTCTCTTGCAAATGCAGGATGAATGAATGTCTACTGTGTCCTATTAAAGTATTGAATTAATCCCACAGACTGTAGACGTGGTTACGTGTCCAGCCGTGCTGTGTCTTCCCAATTCAATCTGATTTGGCAGACCACTCAACTGGCTGCAACCCCTGCTGCTGGTTTGCCAGCAAGCTCATAAAAAAATACGACTAAGGTGTAGTGAATGATGCATTTGAATGACTGCACACAATCAAAAGAGGTAGATTCACTTCTGCTGGAAGAAAATGCAAGAAAATTAGCTGACAGAAAAGCAAAGCGATTAAGAATGCCAGTGCATGTGCCATAGGTGTTTAAAGCTTAACTGTGGGTGTAATTGTCAAGATTCTTAAAAAGAAAATAGGGTTTCCTTCCCTTTTTTTATTGCTGCATTTTTATGTATCCCCAAGGTGCTTTTGTCTTCTGCCTTCTTAAAGTATGCAGTCCCGGTGAGCTTGAATGTCTAAGCTGATGATGGGTGTCTGATGGTGGTAAACATGAGAAAGCTGTTCCCTGGATTTTCCCCTTTTTTCATCCAGCACGTGCTGTGAGACGTCAACGTATCAGATAAACCCCCAAAAAGAATGCATAAAAGTTTACTCTTTATGAATAAATCTGTAACACTCGTGTTATTTGCCTTATTCGGGTCGGTTCATTTCAGTTGTACCCGGCTCAAAGTTGTTTTTTGTCAATGTCCAAATATAATTACACAATACAACGGACAAACCTTTGAAGCTGTGTTTCCCAAAACTTAGAGTCGAGATCCAAGTGGGTTGTGTCTTTTTAACGGGGTCACAATTTTCTCCTTCTTCTGTTGATTTTGTTGATTGCATCGGGTTTGTCTATTCTCTGCTGATCTTTTATTAATTTTGTTAACGATTTTGTTCGAATTATGTTGTTCATTTTATTGATCATTTTGTCCAGTTTTTCTTGACTGATATTATTTTTAAAATCAACTCGCTGATTACTTTGCTCCTTCTTGTGAATTTATTTGTATTAAAAATTAAGATATTATGACTATGGTTAATTCTGTTCGGGTCCCCAAAACAGACACCAAATTTGTCTTCTGGATCGTGAGCTAAAAAGTTTAGGAACTGCTGACTTACCTCTGTCACCACAGTCTGACTGCTTTGATTGTTTTTCTTTAATTCCTCTTGTCATACGCTTGTGTTTTGTTGTAATGGTTGCATGTATAAAGTGATACCACGCTGAGCAGCCCTGTCAAATACCTCTCGTAGTTATTAAAATACCTACTAAATATCCGTCCAGACTTTTAAACCGAGCCGGGCCCTGATTGGCCAGCCGCCGGTCACGTGGCGCAGTGCAGTCAGTCGCTGTGCCGTGCCTCGAGCCAGCGCTGAGTGGAGCCTGTCTGCCAACAGCTTCAGCAGCGGCTCTATCTGGATCCTACTACACTCACTGACAATTAAAGGAGGCCCCTTTTTCTTCTTATTTCCGAGGATTATTCGTTACCATGGGCGACAAAAAGAGCCCTACCAGGTAATGCGACCCTGCGCTGTCGATTTATGCTTGTTTAGGACGTTTTCGTGTCGATATTTGGATATGCTTCCCTCATACAGGGATCGTTCTCCCTTTTTCACTTGGTATGCCACAGCTAGCTAGAATAGTGCAGTCACTATGGCGGCTTCTCGCTCCCTACAACCCAGTCACTTAACAGACAAAGGGAAATTTTTCAGAGGAGACGCCTGGCATTCTCTGAAACGCTCTTCCGTCTCCGTGAAGCCTTTTGGAGGGCCAATGTCGAAATGGACATTGTTTGATATTGGTTTTGTTAGCCGACATGCTAAGCTTTCGATGCCGAAATTTTTAGCAACGCTTCCCCTGGCTGCTAGCCTAGCAGGCGGTACAATCGGACGGCGTGGAGAGTCGCCCGCTCCGCCGCCGTGGGGATTTCACGGACCGACAAGCTGTACTTGCCGGGAAGTCGAACCTAATTTTTAATGACAACCCCGTCGCACTTCGTACCGCGCGGAGTAGCTGGCGTTTTAAGCCGCGGCTCCCGTTTGCCTCCATCCCCTTCCCTGTTAATTGGTGAAATATGTTGGTGGCGTGTGGAAACTAACTTGACCTTAACGTTTTGTGTCATTTGCAAGGCCAAAAAGACAAGCCAAACAGACCGCTGACGACGGCTACTGGGACTGTAGCGTCTGCACATTCAGGAACACCGCCGAGGCTTTCAAATGCAGCATCTGCGATGTGAGGAAGGGCACATCCACAAGGTAACTCTCCCTCTCTCTCCCTCTCTTTCCCTCTCTCTCTCTCGTCTGAGCGTCTCGTTTTCCCCTGCCTGGCCGGCTGCAGCAGCATTGCATCGCAATTTATGGGAATGACAACTTTGATCGACAGCCTATTTGTCTGTGACTGAATGGGGACTTGTTGATAGACAGTGTTGCAAACATCTCCCGCTGTTGTGTGGATTATTATAGTTTTCCATCCGATGCGACCAACATTGCTTTTGCTTTTTATGCATTCGTCTAGGTAGGCTGGATGCTTCTCTAGCCAAAAAAAAAGGGGGGGGGGGGTGCATTCTTCATGATGGCAGTACAGCTACGGAGCATCAGGGAAAAGGGGGGGCTGCTGTTGTGAAGGAGTCGGTGCATCTGTTGTGCGTGTCACCTACCTGTAGGATTCGCTTTTCCTTAAAGGGTCAGATAATGTGTCTATAGTAAACAGAATGAAGTGGTTATGATCCGAATTAGAAATTCATTTTGTTGTGCATTTTTGTAATTCTTGTCTTTTCATCATGAGCCTGGAAGGACCCTGTTTATGGCCGTGGTTGAGGGTTTTTCCTCCTTTTCGGTTTTTTGCTGGTCAGATGTGCGGCTGCACATCTGTCCAGTTTCTGGTTCCAAAACTTTTGAGCTTGAGACAAGTAATTAATCTTGTGCCACATTGAGCCACGCATTCATAAATGTTTTGCTGTTTTTAACTTTACATCATCCTCCCTGTTTCATTTTGTACTTCCTTGTTATGTTGCTTCCTTCTTGTTTTGCCTTTTGGTCTTGTTGCCATTTATCTCTGGTCTCATTTTTCTTGCCTCTCTTCTGCATTTCCCATTGATCACACAAACTTTTCCAGAAAATATTCTTCTATGATTTTAATTCAGAAATTATTGGTATATATATATATATATAATATTTTACTTGCAAAATTTGAATTGTGATTTTCATTGTGGGGGAAGACAACTTGCACAGCTAAAGCAGTTGCAAACTCACTTTGTTCCTGTAGCTGTTGACAAGTGATGTTACTCATGGTTTCTCTGAGAAAAGTCCTCCTTACTAATCATATCAGTGTTTATTGTAACATGCTAGTGTGTCCCAGAATGCTGTTAGTGATGTCAGCAGAACACAGCTTCTTATGGGAAACTCAGATGAATTCGCTGTCTTGAGTTTCGTGACGGGATTCCCTTTCAGTTCATGTGTATATGACGCCCCCTCCTTCTGTTCCGGGGAATGTTTTTGCTGATAAGGTTTGAGTTTGTTTGCTCTTGTCATCAGTTGCATGATGAAACGGAGAGACAGATGACTCATTTTGTGTGTTTGTTCTCACGTCCCTTCCACTAACCTTTTACAGCTGTGGTTTTACTATGAAATGTCTGTGCTGGCACCTCTGGTGAACCACACAGGGAGAGACAAAACACATTTTTGCTGTTTTTACTGGGAATCCAAAAAGATTGAGCTCACTCTTAAGTGTTAGGCTCTCCCCTCCCCCTCTGATCTTTCCCTCGCAGTGTGTCGCTTAAGACCACAGCTGATGATGCAGGCTGAGCACGCTGCGCGAAGGCAGGAAGCGGAGACAAGCATGTTATTGCCGTCCTACCAGTGTGATTTGGCAACAGCCCAGTATTTGGTAAACTGGAGCATATGACATCACTGGGGTGGTTATCGCACATTCCTGTTTCAATTAAATAGTCAACCTTTGATTATTAGTGCAGTTATTTAGTTGGGGGTGCCTCTTGTTCTAATGAGTACTAATTACTCCACTGTTTGATGTATTTCATTGGACGAAGCTACATGCTTTCAGCTAAATGAATCACACTCATGACTCTGTGTGGATGTTTGTCTTACTGCTTTCATCTCACTCTCTAGTCTGAATGGGCACTTACGCCTGAGGACACATGTGCTCACTAATTACTGAAGTTCTGAACTTCTCATGGCTTGGGCAAGCACTTCTTTTCTTAGCTTTGAAGTTTGACTTGGATCCTTCTTGTCCTTCCAGTATGTCGACCTGACGTTGTGCTAAACTTAGCTGTTGGTGTGTGCGATGTGACAGGATTGCATTTTCCACCCATTTAAAAATCACCTGTTTTGCTCAGTGTTGTGTATAAAGCACTCTGCAGATGCTTTTGCTACAGTTTGCAACAGTAGTGGTGGGACAAAGGTCAGCTACTACCTCAGTCACCTCATATATCACTAAGTATTCGTTTGTGATCGTGACCAGAGATGGTGCCCCCCCCCTCCCCCGGAATGTTAATTTCACTTTGACTCTAGATACAGACAGAGCCACAGAACACAGTCCAGCAAGCAAGACACACAGACCAGGAGATGCACTGCCCGGGTGTTGTCAGACATGCAGACAACAAAGAGATGCACTGCAGGCTCGTATGTATCACCTGTTATTTTGCAACATCAGACTTGGAGGAGAGGGTGCCAGTTTGTCTAATTGCTGTCCCAGCAATTCATCATCCATAGTGTTTTTTCTTTTTGTCTTTCTATGAGAAGGATACTTAGACTTCATCCTGTAAACAGTGACACTCACTTTGACACAAGGGAAATGTGGCCGTGTGGCTCTATGGTGATTTGCATAGTGCGTGTCTGGGGTCAGAAAAACATGCCAGCATCAATCAGAGGAGTTCTTCAGCTCCGAAGCATACAATTTTGATCAGTCAGTCAATTTGGAACCAGTTCCTGAGTCCCTTACCTACTTTAGAACTGCATCACAGCCTTTCAGGCATGCCTACATCTTCTCCAGCTGCATAAATAGCAAATAGATCAGGTAGTATAATGATGTACGCCCTTGGACTTATCATCTTTACACAGTACTGATCTATTGAAAACCCACACATTTCCAGCAGTAGTTGACTGTGGGACATGCAGCTGTGATGTGTGGTAACGGAGGTAAGACGGTGTGTTAATGAGGACAAAGCTCAGACTGTGGCATCAGCATGCTGGGAGAGGCCCCATTCTTGCTGGCCAAGCAAAGTCTAATGAATCTGTTGCCCCATTCTAACTCAGTGATGTAACGTGATACCCAAGTAGGCTAAATCTAGCCTTGGCCACTTCTGACTCTTAAACAAGAAAGCACTCTGCTTTTTGCACCTGACCTCGTTGCTTATCTACAAGTCCAAGTAGCCCAAGTGTTCGGCCTCTGCATTCAGTGCTCGGTTCTCTGGTAATTGAGAAGGGCCTGCATTAGCATCCCCTGTTAGGTGTGTGCTATCATATTTAAATGTTTCTGGCATCTGAACCCAATCGCTTTGTGAACATAACACCATGCTGCTGTACATGAGTTTGCTTTGTGGTGGTGTTTGGTATGCACCTCGGGCAGCCCTGGGGCCCAGGGAGAAACCATTAGGAGCCCTCTAAAGTTGATTGATGGCGGGGATCACAGGAAGTCTTGAGGTACCTCACT
Organism: Pseudamia nigra; assembly: GCA_029823295.1. Taxonomy (NCBI): domain Eukaryota; kingdom Metazoa; phylum Chordata; class Actinopteri; order Kurtiformes; family Apogonidae; genus Pseudamia; species Pseudamia nigra. Next base: position 2,024 of record JAQQAE010003209.1, on the reverse strand, counting down.
CTTTGACTGCCGTGCTGTTATCTGTGTTCTGTTCCTCTGTTGTCAACCATTTCATGTAGCTTCCATCTGTGCATTATATTAAACAGAACAAATAGGTGTCTCTGGTTGTTAGCAGAGTTCTCTAGATGAAGTAAACTCAAATTGCTAGACTCAGGCTGCACACCTGGTGCGGAATGTGAACTACATTACAGCTAATATTCAAGGTTACAGCTAAGATGCAGGGTTATAGAAGTGCAGGTGTCAGTTATCAGATCAGCAATGAAGAGTCTTGAACAGTGTACGTGAAGACGTTTTCAACAGTTATCAAAGCAAATGTTAAATGTATTTACTCAGAAGTGTTGTCAGGTCGTATGACTGACAAAATCTAGATTACTGCACACTCAAATGTTTTTGTTTTGAAATACCGTATGTGACTTGCTATACGCTCACATAGTTTCAATGCTGCTCCTGTATTTTGCAAATGTTTCTTTGCCCCGTTTTAGTTTGCGAACTCTGAGGTTGTGTTGTGATGTAGATGGACAAAGCTGAGCATTTTAGAAAGAATAACACAAGCATCTTCATCTGTTACCTGATTATGCTCTTCTTACATGACCCTTTCCAGAAGAAAATGTGATGTCACACTTGACTTGCAGCTGTTATTTTATCATGATACTGATTTATTGTAGATTCTGGTATTTTTTTTCTATTATCAGCTGTTGTGTTGTCAAATTCACGACACTACAGGCAACATTTACAGCAGGTGGGTTGTTGTTCAAACATTTTCCAATTTACTGTGTCAGCAGTCTCCTCAAACCCTCTGATAACATGTTAGAATAGGTGTCTTTGCATGTAGAAACTTTGCTAAAGCATTAATGTGTCCAAAGTTTCTGTTAAGATAGCCTCAGTAAAATCTGCCCCATTTTGTGTGGGAATTTTTAAAATATGATGTTTCGCATTTAAATGTACTTGTCTGAGGTATGTGAGCAAAAAAGTAAGTGTATAGCACTAGTACTTAATGAGATAATTTGTCCCCAGATTCTCTTTAGATTTAAGGCAGCCTGTCTGGTTGTACGCTGTTGACAGATGAGAGCATACTAGTAACACAAGATGTAATGAATCACTATTTAAATTTATTCATGTTTAGACACTGTGCACATAATGCTGTAAACATGTCACACAAATCTGTCAATCCTTGGCATTCATATTTATTAAGGATACTTGAAAGAAACCAGAGGCACAAGCCGTACACATTACTGTGATTTGTCCCCTGACTCTGGCTGTTTAAAGATTTTTTTATGCTCAAGAAGATGCATTTGCTTGCTTGTATTAGCTTTGTAGAACCTTAGAGAACTGTTTTTCTTCTAAAGACCCAGAGGAAAAACGTGACTTGTCCTTGGGACTAAACCTAGAAAAATCATAGGAACGGCCATACTTTAACAATAAAGAAAGAAAAAGATGTTTGCGATTGAACAGTTAACTTACTTTATTCATTTTCATTTAAGGTTGTGAACGGCAGAATAGGCATTGATGCTCTAAATTATCAAAATTATGGAAACGACCAAAATTTTAATGTACTTGAACAAAAATTAATGAAATAATCAAGAAATTGGCAACCCTACAAAAAGGCCGGCTTATTTTGGGTTCTAAGCATAAGTTTTGGGGAGATGGCCTCAGAGGAAATTCATTTTATCAATAAAAGATAAAACTGAAATTGCGGAATGAGAAACAAAACAATAACATCGGTACCTTATACCCAAACTTAAGCTGAGTGTTCATTTTAGGGTTGCAAAAGGAAACATGCATCCCTCACTCTCTTTCCACAATTATTGTAAAGCTATAGTGTGTGTGTGTGTGTGTGTGTGTGTGTGTGTGTGTGTGTGTGTGCGCGTGTCTCTCTCTCTGTCTGTTACCATGATGGAACAGAGTCATTATAATCTGTGGATTCTACCACTTTCACATTAAGTCAAATTGTCTAGGATAATGGAATTACATAAGAGGGACATGCTCACTCTCAATTTGTATCTGCTCTTCGTCGCCCACCCCTG
>JAQQAE010003208.1:0-20640 GCA_029823295.1 Pseudamia nigra | reverse complement strand
TCGCGATTAGTCGACTAATCGAAAAAATAATCGCAGATTAATCGACTATTAAAATAATCGTTAGTGACAGCCCTAGTGAGTAGCTTTTCATTTCTTAAACAACCATGTCAAAGACACGTCCTGTGGTTGTGGGAAAGATGATGATCTGTTTCAGAAGAGTCAAATTATTGGCATCAAGCAAAGAAAATATCTAAGGAGATTGATGAAACTACTAATATTGGATTAAGAACTGTCCAGTGCTGGAAGGATAGTGGGAAACCATCATCTTCGAGTTGCTCAGGTCTAGGTTCAGCAATGTTATGTGTCCAAAGAACGAGGTCAGCTGACAACCAGAACATACTGAATGATCAGGTTATTCCATCAATGGATTTTTTCTTCCCTGATGGCCCAAGCATATTCCAAATTGACAATGTCAGGATTCATTGGACTCAAATTGTGAAAGAGTGGTTCAGGGAGCATGAGACATCATTGAGACACATGGATTTGTCACCATAGTGTCCAAACATTGACCCCATTGAGAGAATTTGGGATGTGCTGGAGAAGACTTTGTGCAGTGGTCCAACTCTCCCATCATCAATACCAGATCTCGGTGAAAAATTAAGCTAAAGGTGGTCCAAAAATATATTAGTGACTTTTTTTGGACAGATGGTGTATGAAACATGTTCTGGGTTCTTTAACACTTTTTTGTTTCCTAAATAATTCCATACATGTTCTTTCACAGTTTGGATGTTTTCAGTTTTTATGTACAATGTTGAAAATGATTTTTTTTTTAAATAAAAATCAGAGAAAGAGAAATTGTATCCAAACTTTACAGAGTTTAACTAAAAATGTATGTTTTAGTCTTTCCTAACACATAATGTCATGGATTCTTATAGTACGTTTTTGGACTTAATATGCAAATTCTAAACTTGTGTATAAATAACCCATTAGGTTTCTTGTAAAATGTCTTATACATGTATGACACTATTGCCCCAGGTAAGTACAACTGTGTGGCTGGAGACATTTGGTTGAATTCATTCAAAATGGAAAATGCTTTGCTGCCTTCTGGTGGTGTGAAAGTAAATTGCACAATAGGATTACCTAAGTGAACATTTAGGTAGATTGATTACATTTCTAATTGATGGAGGGATGTCTTTATATTCACAAACACACACACCCTTAACCCACACTACTGTCTGGATTGAGCGCCAAATTCTGAGGAAGAGACGGAAGGATACTCAGCTTTAGCAAAATGGAGAGCGAGAGGTTAAGAAGAGTAAAGCTCTAGTTCCCTTCCCATCCATCCATCCTCTACCCCTTAATCCTCGTGAGGGTCGGGGGGGATGCTGGAGCCTATCCCATTATTATGAAAAATGCATTATTACACATACAACTGGCTGTGGGATTACAGCAAAGACTCCAGCATCACCAACTTCCACACTGTAAGGGCCAAAGAGCAAAGGCAGACATGATAGGGGTCTGTACTTACTGTGAACTACCACTAGTATTATTCCACACATGATGCTGTGAAAGAGTGTGAAAATCTGTGCCATTTCAGCTACAGAGGGTTTGAAAGAGTCTACAGTAGATGCAAAAGTCCCTCACTAGTCAGTGTTTGAATTGTTCATTTAAAAAAAAAAAAACTCACTTTCCCTGTATGAGTCCCACAGTTACAAATGGAGACATAACACTGTCAGTTATACCCGTCAATAAATCAATTAGCCTTGGAAAAGTCCAATTAAATGAAATATGAGCTGTTTTTGATGGATGTAGTGAGTCAAGTTGTTTCTACCTCCAAAAGGGAAACTTTTATATTTTAGTCTTTTTTTTTTTTTTAATCACCAGTAATTGTGGACCTGACTTAATTTTTCATCACAGATGAATCTCACTTTCATTTACTGCGCAAAACATCTTTTAATGTTTGGTTCAACAATGAGGCAAAATATATAGTATGCCACAAGGTCTCATTCCTGTTACTCAAAGACAGTGCTGCTGGAGTTTTTTTTTTTTTACATGCACCGTTGCACTACGCCATAAATGTGTAATTTTAATACAGTGCAGTCTGCACAATAGCTTTTGTGATTAATAAAGCATGACTGTAGCACTGCAATATACTTTTTGGAAAAATAGTGATATAAGCTCTTTTTTTTCACTTTACACAACATAATCCTAAACTTTCAAGGCACACATGGTTCTAGATACACCCACAATCTTCAAACTACCTTGCAAGAGAGCACTCTTTCTGATTTATACAACCTACCATCCTCTCCAGGTTCACTTTTACATGGCCTGCCGCTGGGTCTCTGGATTCGGGGTTGAGGTTTGCTCCGTATAGGCTGTTTTGATATGAGTTTGATTGGGATCCGTCTGCGAACATCTGGACCCCCCAAACTTCCTGAGCCATCGCTTCCTTGAAGATCATTATCTGCTGACAAAACCCACATTAAACAAATAACCCAATCATTAATTGTCATATTAAATGAAGATGAAACCAAGTTTTAGAATAGTGACTAAGGAAACGTCATGAACGTATAGTATGACAGCTAAAATATGCATTTCGGAGGAAATTGTTACAAAACAGCATGATCAGACACTTGTAGTTAAGGATAAATGAATCAATGAATGATCTGAATGAATGATTTATGTGAACATTTTGAATCAATAAAGAAAAATAAACACAGAAAAAAAAACAATAAAAATAAGGACGTACGGAAATAATGTTTTAAATGAAACTGCTCGTTGTAGCAGTTTGATAACAAACGCCTTAGGGGGCAACAAAAGTAAGGCAACAAAAGTAAGGCTGCAGACTGAGGAATAAGAAAAAGACAGTCGAGGAGTGGGGGGGAAACTGTCATTCAAAGTTAGTAACATCTACTTTAAAGCGCTTACGATTCGCAATATTTACACTAACAAATTGCGGTATATGAACCTAGAACCGCTTATGGCTACAACGTGCTACCGAGTTCTTGACACCACTTTACACAGCGCATCAGCGTTATTTAAAGTTGATCGATCATAACACCAGCTAGCTTAGTCTGAATTATGCTAACGTTCACGTTGGCGCTCCAAATTGTCTGTTTACGGGGGCGTCTACAGAAATGTGATTAAAGGTGTTTAATCTCACTAACCATCATTACTCTGATCATTCTGCTCCGGGGGCTATAGTAAACACAGTGATATATTTATCGCTGCTTTGCTACTTATGAACTTTTCCTGAAGTGGTCTTAGTTAACACTACGAGGTAGCATTAGCTAACATGGAGCATGCTAACCAGCTTTAAAGCTGTTCTGAAAGACAACGGAGTCTGATAGCCAAACTTTCTCTATACACGTTAATATCTTAGGGACGTATAAGCGGGTATAATGATAAGTAAATATGCACAGTAACATATACAGCGAATAATAAGTTTTCAATCGGCGGCCCTGTGAGCTTTTCTTACCGCTTTGGTCCATGATCCAACCGAGCTAACGCTGTGCGCAGTGTATTCTGGGATACATGGGGAGGAAACAGTGGACGGCGGAAAAGTGGAAAAAATATTAAAATAACTTTAGTCCACAACTTTTACACACTGCACAGTTATTTTATTCACCTATCTGAGTATTTAACAACAAGAGGTACTCACATAAATTTACTCGTTTACATGTACTTGTCTATTTCCTCACAAAAATGTACTTCTGAGACCAGAGTACAGTACTTTTTACTCAGCCACATTTGTGATGGAAAAGATATACTTTTACTCCACATGTAAATCCGCACCTCAATGGTCATTTATCATTGTAACACTGACTTTGTTTTTACACAGAAGGTGGTTGATCCAAGTGGCAACAAACAACAGTAAGATTATTCGCTATGCCAACCCAAAACAGTGTAAATTAACAAAGCAACAAAAACAGCAAAAATGAACAAAACAATCAATGATCAAAACTCAATCCAAGAAAAAAAAACATTGAACAAAAATCACCTCAATGAACAACACAATGAGAACAATGTACAATGACAGCAAAATAAGCAGGGAACCTGTTATGAAGTAGTTTTTTAATGAGGTACTCTTACACTTACTCAAGCACTTATTTATATGGGTACTTCTACTTCAGTGATCGTAGTTGCAGTATAAAGTGACAATATTTTTACTTTACTATTTCTGTTTACTCTATCCACCACTGTTAACAACATAGACTCACCAGTGTTAGGCAGGGTAACCACAAATAATATTCAAGTAAAAGTATTGTTACTTTATATTGTAATTATAATGACTCAAGAAGTGGAAGTACTCATTTCAGTAAGAGTAAAAATATCTCATTAAAAATAATTATGTAACTTCACAATATGGAATGCATTATAGTTAATATAAAATTAATAATATATGAATATTGTTGTAATGTATTACCTTTTAACAGGTTATTTATAGTACATTGGTGATAACAATGTAAAGGTCACATTAACTGCCATTAATCCAGTGACAGATCTGGTTACTTATAAATATTCTGGAAAAAAAGTGACTTCATTCATTTTCTATTTGATTTTTTATCCTTTTTGCTCTTTTTGTTGCTTATTTTGTTGATTTGTTGAATTTAGTGGATTGTTTGGTTCATTATGGTTGGTTATACTGTTGTTGATTAGTTCATTTTTGCTTTTCTTGTTTTTTACATAATTATTTTGTTCACTATTGGACCCTTGAGGGGAGCAGCCGAAAGGAGAATAAGAAGAAGATTTTGTTCACTATTGTTATTTTTTTTGTCTGACAAAGTGGGCAGCACATTGTTACTTAAAAGTAAACAGTCTGTGTGAAGAAACAAAGTCACTGTAAAAATCATTCCTAGTCAGTAGCCGAATGTTAAAGGTTTTTAATGACCTTTTACTTTTTACTGAGTCTGGGGAATCAGCCATTTTATTTATTTTAGACCTAAGTGCTGCTTTTGACACTGCTGACCATGGCATTTTAATTTCAAGACTTCAACAGTAATATCAGAATTAAAGGAACCGCACAAGAATGATTTAAATCGTTTTTAACAAACATAAGTTTTTCTGTTAACACTGGTGAGTTCTTCTCTTCGTTAGCACCCCTCACCTGTGGAGTTCCTCAAGCGTCTATCCTGGGTCCGAGACTTTTTTCCATCTACATGCTCCCTTTAGGTTCCATTTATTTTAAATATGGCATCTCATATCACTGCTATGCAGATGACTCACAAATCTACATCCGTATAAAACGCAACTCTCAGTCTCACCTCAAACCTCTGCTGGATTGCTTAGAGGATGAAAAGTCTTAGATGGCCCACAACTTCCTGAATTTGAATGAAGACAAGACTGAGGTTGTCTTGTTTGGGCCTCCAGATCTTCATGCCACTCTGAACATTGATCTCTGCCCTTTGTGTTCTTACAACAAAACTGCCGTAAAGAATCTTGGAGTTACTGTATTTTTGACACTGCCCTGTCTTTTACCACCATGTCAAGGGCAACACAGTGGTGCAGTGGGTAGCACTTGTGCCTCACAGCTAGAAGGTCCTGGGTTTAATCCCAACACCGGGTGGTGGGGCCGTTCTGAGTGGAGTTTGCATGTTCTCCCCGTGTCTGTGTGGGTTCTCTCCGGGTAGTCCGGCTTCTTCCCACAACTAAAAACATGTACTAGGTTAATTGTATGCCATAGTTGTGAATGTAAATGATTGTCTGTCTCAGCCTCAAATTGTGAAGTGCCTAGAAATAATCAGTGATTATGATTGGCACTATACAAATAAAACTGAATTGAATTAACAAGCAAATAAATGCTGTGGTCAGAGCCAGCGTTTGCCAGTTACGTGTCCTGTCCAAGGTCAAGCCGTTCCTCTCCTTCTCTGATCTAGAGGTTGTTCATGCTTTTATCTCGTCAAGGCTTGACTACTGCAACAGCCTTTACACAGGTGTGTCTCCGTCCCTTCTTTCCCGTCTGCAGTTGGTCCAGAATGTCGCTGCTCGGATGTTAACAGGCACACGTAAGAGAGATCACATCACACTTGTGTTGGCTTCATTGCACTGGCTCCCAGTTCATTTTAGAATTAATTTTAGGAGGATTAAGGGGTAGAAAATGGATGGATGGACCGACTTTATTGTTTGTTTTTTAAGTCTTTAAATGGGCTAGCACCATCTTATCTGTCTGATCTTTTAACTCCACCTACTCCTTCCAGACTGTTGATATCTGCTGATCAGATGCTTCTCATCATCTCAATGTCCAGATTGGAACAAACTGTAGAACAGCCTTCCCCTTGATATTAGGACCTCACCAACAGTGGACACTTTTAAAACTCATTTAAAGACCCATTTTTATTCTCTTGCGTTTAAACCAGACTGAGCCCTGGCTTTTTGGATGTTGTCTTTTATTGTTTTTATGTGTTTTTATATTTGGTTTTATTGCTGCTGATTCCCCCTTTTAATCTTCACTTCTTTATTACTTGTACAGTACTGTATTTTACCTATTTAATTATTTCAAGCCTGTACAGCACTTTGGTTCAACATCTGTTGTTTTTAAATGTGCTTATAAATAAAGTGGACTTCACTTGAAATGTAACTGAGTGGAAGTACATTTTTCAAATTTTTCTATATTTTTCTGAGTTTTAAGCATTCTGTACAACTACTCAGAAGTACAGTGAAGCTACTCAAGTACACATAAAGGAGCAAAAGTACTTTAGGTCAATCCAACTCTGGGAATCACCAAGAAGAATAAATTGACTTCAGGCTGTGAACATCAGACATTTTATCATAAGACTGGGGCAATAATCAAATTATGAATGTGCTAATACTGTTCTTTTTTCATATACAATTTTTTTGTCCCCTTGGCGTATACCCATGTAAACATATTAAAGGTCCCATATTGTGACACTTTGTATCTGTTGTACATATATGTATCTATTAATGACCTCTGTATAGATTTGAACAAAATTGATTTTTTTCCTCAGTTTTCTGGCTCTTTTCAACTGCCACTCATTGTTTGACTTCACTGTAAGGTGTCCTAACCACCCACTTTTAATCACAAAACACTGTGATTGGCTGAACTACAGGTCATCCCCAAGGTGACCTGGGATCAGATTTTAACACAAAGCTGTCAGAACACCACCACCGCCAGCCCCCAGCTCACTGTTGGACAATTTTGTTCATTCTGTCTTTTGTTAATTTTTTTAGGTTATTTTATTGATTTTTGGTCATTGTGTTTGTTATTTTCTTCATTTTTGGTAATTTCTGTGACTATTATATTCATTTTTGTAATATATTTATTATTTAGTTCATCTTTGGTATTTATTTCATTTTTATTTGATTAATCCTTTCTTTCATTTGGGCAGTTATTTTCTTCATTTTGTTGAAGTGCTCCCACATAACCTATGCAGTATGAAGTCAGAGGTTAGGACCATTGTCTTCTATGTATGTTTGTTTCCTACCAGACAGATACCTGTAACAAATATTTATTGTGTAAACAGCCTAACCCTGCTTAGAAATAAAATGAAATTCGGCCTGTTGGCATAAAAGTACACACACCTAATTTTTAATATTTATTTCACCACCCTAATCATTTTTTAGAAACAAAATTCACTTCATTGTTTTAGAAATAGCAGTAGTGTGCAATACACGAGATATCAGAAACACATACTGCATAGTATAATTTTATCAGGTTCAGTGGAAGTCACTAACAAAGGGCAACAGTATTATTCATAATTTATTCAAAAATACAAACTGTAGTGTTGTTTGACCAAACCAGGGGTCTGTCCTCTGGTTCCAAACATCTCATGGGACTTACAGTATATGGTTATTACTTCTGTAAAAGTAAGTGTAAAAGATAATAAAATGTATAAGGATGGGGTCTGTACTTACATTAAGTACTAATCCACAAAATGAAGAACAGGATAAACCAAAAATTACCAAGTAATCAAGCCATTGAACAAAATAATGGATAAACTAAACAGAAATTGACAAGAAAGAAACACAACAATCAAAAAGTACATAAAAATGACGAAAATAATCACAAAAATGACCAAAAGATATCAAAAACGGGGACACTAGGTCCAGAATATTTAGGAAGGCAGGATTATATTGATTTAAATCATCTGTACAATTACACAATTTAATTCCATTCAATGTTACACCATTGTATGTTGTTAGTACTTGAGTAAAAAAAATACAATTGGAGGTCAGGCTTAATATCGTACTACAGATAGTCTGACTGCTGGGCAAACGGGCTCCTGCATGTGTATTTCTCAGACAATATCTATTATAACCTATGTTCAGAACGTAGTTCAAACGGGGATGCATTTCTTCCTGGACGGATCTTAAGTACTGTTCCGACTCTTTTAGGACACTGGCTCGTAATTGTACGGATTTTAGACATGAACCGGTATGTATAATCTTTGTGAGAGACTTTCCGGGCTGTTTTTGTACCTGAATTCTGAGTTCCGTTCACTACCTGAAGTCAATGCGCGTCTCCGTGCAATTCTCTGCGCGTTCTCGTAACATGACGCCATTTTGATTCGAAAAATATGACTGAGTTTTTCCTGCTTTGCATGCTAAACTAAAGCTCTGCGTTTGAATTACTTTGTACGTGAGTACGAACCATACGGTAAATAGCTGAAGTAACTTGGCTCGCTATTAATGCCAGGCAGCTGTTAATGTATGGGAAGTGTCTATTCGGTTGACTCCATAGCTACATTTGAGTAACGTTAGCCAACTGGAGCTAGCTAACAGTAGCCTGTGCTGTCGCAGACTGACCCTTCTTCAAAACAAATCACTATTCGCTCACAGGCTAGTTAGCTCACACAGCTAGCTGATAGTTAGCTCAAACGCTAGTGACTTAGTGGCTGGCTGCCTGACGGAAAAACTCTACCAACAGTCTGTTACAGACGAAAGGACTAGCAGCGGACTGTAAATCAAAGGTAAGTATAGGATGGAAATATGGTGGCGAGTTTCAGCTCTCGACTAGCCATCGTTAACTCCGAGTCTGCAACGACAAAGTTGAACATAACTTGAGCCATTTAAGTTGGCTAACTCAGCTCAGTACACGTTACCCGTTAGTGGCTAATTAGCTTACGAGCTAATCAGAGGAAAGGAGGAACTAACGCTAACGTTAGTTAAAGTGTAAGTTAAGAAAGTGATTTGAGGCTTGACAAACTCGCGAGTGGACAGATAAGCGGCTTCTGAGTTAACTTTATTGAAGAAATTTGTATAACTATTAAACTGCTTAGTAAACGTTGCGTTAACTAGTCTAGAGGCATAAATATAGTTGTTACTGTTTATGAACAAGCGTGTATTTTCATACAGATGTTTGTGCATATTAATTTAATTTTGTACGTTTTTTGTTATTGTTCAGTATATACGAAGGTAAACAGTGTAGAAATTGAGTTCAAAGTTAGCTGAGACAAATAGCATCGGTGTAGCCTTGCATACCTTCTGCAAAAACTAAGGGGACCGTCTGCCTTAATTTTTACATTGGTTACCTCTGAGGAAAAAGCAGCTACCATCAGGACTTAAAGGAAAAGTGTCAGGAACGTTACGATTGTAACTGCTGTAATAGTGTTCGGTAGATTTTCAGTTTTGTACTGTTAGGTGTTAGTAGAGTTGAAGTAAACAGAAATCTGAGCTCTCACCGCCAGTCAGTTGATGGTCTTTTCATGCCAAGGTTACGCCAGATCAGTTTACATTTCTTTAGCTACACACCGATCTCTCCCTCGTTGGGACATTTTTACCAAAACCCCTACCCAACGACATTGCCTTACAATCCGTCATTGTCAACAAATAATAAAAAGAACTGGAGAAATGTCAGTAACGCTACACATTTGTGAAGCAGTGTTGAAATCCACGATGAGACTCTTGCTAGCAGAGTAATATTTGAATGACCATTGTTGCAAATCCAGTCTCTTCTTTGAGTATTAAAACATCTGTATGAGTGGGTAGAAGCTAGCTGAGTCAAACGGTTTACTCTTGTTGCTTCACTGGAGTGCACCAAACGGTGTTTGATGATTTGATAGTACATGTCACCAGGAGCACATGGCACACATCCAGCTACAATCAGTTGTCTTTATTTACATTTTACTTTAAAGTAGAGTTTATGTAAAAATGTGCTCCTACTCTTAATTTCACCACTTTTTCACTTGCCTAATTACAGACTATTGTTGGCTCACAACATCCACATGCATGCTCTTTGTGTGCTATTGTTCCTCTTTTCATCGTCTGTTATATATGCCAGTAGACTGTTTTTGTTGAGGCTGCCCCTGGTGGGTTCTATTTTGGATGTAAAGTCAAGCGTTCACTTTCCTGCTCAGTGTCCACAGGGAGCGTTTGGAGGGTTATTATTGCACTTGTGTACTCTGTAAATGTATGCCAGATGGACGCTGCTGCTGTTACATGTGCAGGAGGGGTCCTTGTCAGGAAAAAAGAAAAAGGAGGAAGCACTTCAATTTCCTCCTTCAGTTTTACTTCTATGATCAACAGATGATAGCATGTTGTATGTGTTAGGTTTGAGAAAGTCATCAGATGTCCAGATTAGCTAATGACACTAACCATGTGAGGAAAAATAATTGGAACATACTATATAAAACACTGAAATTCATGTTCTGCATAAATAAGAATACATTTTCTTTTCATGTTGTGTATGTAAAAGCTGTTGCTGCGCTAATCAGACGTGGCATGTAGATATTGATCAAATCTTGTCCAGCATGCCCTCGTCCTGTATAAATATAAAGCGAGGAGTGTGTGCACTGATGCTCTTTATGCTGTTGTGCATTTCAACACTTAAATAAAAAGTGACATCTTTGGACACTGCTGTATAATATGTCTTTCTTGGGCACAAAGATTCCTGTACCAAATGCTGAGTTTGTGGTGCAGATAAACTTGTAAAATGTGAAGTCAGTGTAATCTCCAGTATGGGTCTGCATGGTAATCTAATGGGCCAAATCAAGGGAAGATTAACCTCGTAAGTCAAAAATTAAATTTACCAAAGATGCCATTTGTTGTTCATAAAGTCAAATGTAACTTTACAGTGAGTAACTTAATTATTTTGTGTGGCAAATTTTTAAAATAAATCTTAGTTAGCCTCGATTACCTGGGTTTAAAACTTTTTTCAGTTGTCTCTGGGTTACCAATGAGTCGGTGTTACTGGAATTGATTTAGAGTAAGTAGACAAGTTCACAACATTTTGCTTCAAGTGTCATTATAATCTAACATGTCACTAATTATATGATGTCCGTTTTAATGACATTTTTAAATACTTTGCCTATGATGAAAAAATGATATCGTTTTTGGGTATCTGGATTACCAGACATACTTTCTACCAAATTTCCATTGAACATTTTTTTCAGGAAATTTCACTCACATTAAAGTACCTGCTAATACCTCCACACTTATGTAATATACACAAATATAAATGAATTAGAAGCGCCGATTGGCGCTATACAAATAAAGATTGATTGATTGATTGATTGATAGGTGTTTGAACATAAAATGTTATCTGGGTTACCCCCTTGATTTGGCCCTGATGCTTTTTCATACTACTGGAAACACTGACAGAATAAATATTCTGTTACACTGATGGATAGGACTTGACAGATGTCCCTGCCAGGTTGTCTCATAGGGAGTTTTCACTTTTATAGTGGCTCTTGGACTGCTTGTGAATAATGGTCATTGTGTGGAGTTAATTTCTTACTGATGTAGGCATGCTAATCAAAGTAGCAGTTGCTGGTTTTGGCTTTTCAGATTATTGAAACAAATGTTTTTGTTAGTTTGTTTTTTAGATTTATATATAAGAGTTTTATTATTTGAAATTTAAGCGTAAGTTATTTTTGTTCTAGATCTATTTTAAAGTTTTGGTACAACGGACATGGACATAGGACAGTGGCTACACTTGTGCAAAGCTGTGTTACTGATAACACAGCGCACAACCGAAACAGCACTGCAATATAACCAGTGGCATGCAGAATAACAATGTAATTTAACAAATTGTCCGTAGTGTGATTAATAAAATTGTCTGAATTTTTCAAAGGGGTTAAATTACATTTTTATACCTTTTTATATGTATATTTTAAATGCAATTTCCTCTAAATGTATAACATAGCTAAGTATGAATGTCTGCTGTTTTGGTGTTGTGCAGGTTATGGTGAGCCTCTCAGTGTCTCAGCTCCTAAAGAGGCCTGCGTTTTAAGAGGAGACCCATGCTGATAAATGCCAGGCCTCGCCACACTCTCTGTCATCTGCACAAACACAAATGCCTGCCTGCCCGTGGGGGAGGTCTGATTAAAGATATCCACATTTCATCCACTGGTATGTGCAAGCACTTAAGCATTTCTCTTTGGAGTCATAAATAAATACATACATTTAAAATTTGTAGGAAAAAATGTCCTTAATACAAGTTTTTTCACAATCTTTTGAATTATTATTATTATTATTATTTTGCAGTATTTCTATTTATTAAGTTCCCAAATGCATGCTATACATTTAACACCAGCCTTTCCTTAATAGTAAAACTAGTCTGTATTTCTTGCCACACTGATCATGTGGTTTACTTTTGTATTTGTCAGCATGCACATAAACTTTTTGTATACACAAATTAAATTGGAATAATTTAACTGTTTGATCATACTTGATTAGACTTTATTGGAGTCCCATTTTCAGTCAGTCATAAATTATTGTAACATTTCAGTCTTTGTAAACATATGTGTCATAAATGGATACACTCTTCAGCGATAGTCCTATTTCAGCTCTTATTTGTTACATCCATGTGTATTTACACTATTTTTTTCTCCCCTACTTCCTTCCCACCTACGCATAAACTCTTTCCTTCCCTTGCCTACCCCCTTCTTTCATTGTTTCTGGCTCCATTGGACTGTCTGGTATGCTCTCATCCTTCTCCATCACTGTTTTTTACCTTTCCTCCCTTCCTTTTTGCCGTTCTCTGGCCCAGGGCTGTGTCCCCTGTCCCAGCGGCCACCATGTTTTGGAAGTTTGACCTGCACACCACCTCCCACATTGACCAGCTGCTGGACAGGGAGGACGTGACGCTGAGAGAGCTGATGGAGGAGGATGATGTCTTGCAGGAGTGTAAGGCCCAAAATCGTCGACTGCTCCTTTTTCTCTCCCAGGACCACTGTATGCAGGAGCTGGTTAGCCTCATCACCACAGAGCCGCCTGCTGACCTGGAGGAGAGGAGCCGCTTTAAGTGAGGATGACAATACTGTTCACTATCACAGAAGTAACAGGAAGCAATGATTGTGTAGTGTGAGTCACAAAAGATTCGGCATGCATCATTTACTTACAAATATTTATTTAGATGTTGTTTGGATGAACTGTTTATATTTGTCCTCAGTCAAATCAGACTAAAGCGCATAAAGTGAAAAACTGCAGTGTTTTGGTTATGATTAGGACCAAATTTGTGAAAAACTAATTTTGTGATCTTGAGTTGTGCTTTTTCTATGTCACAGCTTTGACTCCCCTTCCAACCTGCGTTTGTTGTATTGCTAAACACGATTTATATGTTTAGTAATATAACATGTAAATCACAAAAAAACTATATCATTCAAAGCCAGAACACATGGTATATTTTCTAAATATTTCACATTATGTTGTTTTTATTGGCTGCCCACTCACAATATGTGGCACGTGATTGGTCTTAAAATTTTATTTTTTAATTACAGAGTTACTTTGGGAAGTTAATGTGTAAACTGGTTTTTAGCTAGCTGCATCTGTTCAGCACATTTATGTGAATTTAAACGACTTATCAGTCAGTTTTCATTTCTCTTTTTTGTGCTCTTGATATTCAAAATATAGATTAAATCTAGAAAAGTCTTATCATTCCTTCATTTCCTTTTAACTGCGTATTAGAGACAGATATTACAATAATCAGGAAACATTTCTTTGGTCCACATGGTTCATTTTTTTCATTTTTTTTTTTTTTAAAACAATCCCTCCTGATGTTTTTCTTTCAGGTTTCCCAACATTGCTTGTGAGCTGCTGACTTCAGATGTGCCCATTGTAAATGATAAACTGGGTGGAGATGAGTCTCTCCTCGAGATGCTGTACCACTTCCTAGAGCAGGACCCACCCCTCAACCCACTTCTTGCCAGTTTCTTCAGCAAAACCATCGGCAATCTCATCACCAGAAAAACTGAACAGGTACGCTGAGAAGACCCTCCACATGAACAATTACATGTTCAGATTCATGCTGCATGGCCTGTTTCCTGGAAACCAAAGTGCTCTGTTGTTCTTCCAGCTGATTACCTTTCTGAAGAAGAAGGAAGGCTTTATTGGTCTTGTGCTGAAACATATTGATGCCTCAGCAATGATGGACCTTCTGCTTCGCCTCATTAGTTGTGTGGAGCCCACCTCCTTGAGGCAGGAGGTCCTCCATGTAAGACGATATACAAGCATATACAAGCTGTGTCTCAATTCAAGGGCTGCAACCTTCATGGGCTGCAAGGGCTACACCTAACAGTTGTTAGATTGGATGGTCTAGTCCACAGAGGCTGGTCAATTTGCCTAAATTAGTACAGCAGTTCTTAACCTTGCGTAATGACATGGGCACCTGTTGCCTACTAGCTGCTGCTTAGAGATGGAGGATTTTTCGCTCACATGTGTGGTTATTTTTCTTTTAAATTTAATTCATAATTGAAAATGCTCTATCAGTTAATTGTGTATTCCTCATAGCTCCCTGCTTTAGCAGTACTCCTGTTGGTCATGTTGCATGCGATGTGTTATGGGATACGGTCTACTGCAGAGGCTTCAGCGGTTGTGGCCTTTGTTTCCCAGCTGAGGAAGGCTACATTTGTTGGCCGCATTTGAAGGAGCTGTTGAAATGGGACAGTCTTTGCGCTTGGCTATGACCTCAACAGCCTTCAAATGCAGCCCACGAAGGCTGCAGCCCTTGAATTGGGACACAGCTACAGTACGTGCTCACACTAGTATGCATCACCCTTTTAAAAAGGCACTAAAGAGTCTTGACTGATCGTGTTTGTTTTTGTTAAGTGGCTGAATGATGAGAAGTTAGTTCAGAGACTCACAGAGCTCATCCATACTGGCAAAGAGGAGGAGGTGAGTGTTGCGTTGTTGTAAACGTCTCTCTAATGAACATGTGCCCTAATTTACTACTGTTATAATTTACTCACCTTTCAGAGACAATCAAATGCATCCCAAACGCTCTGTGACATCATCCGCCTTAGTCGTGACCAGGCCAATCAGATGCAGGAGAATGTGGAGGCCGACCCACTATTGGCTGTACTAGAGTCGTAAGTTGACACATTCTCTAAAGTTAAAGAAGAAACCCAAATGTCACTTCTGTCCAGTTTGTTGGCAACTCAAAACTGTTTATTTGTAGTATTTGGAGAAAATGTGTGTGTATCTTTCATTAAGAAAAGGACAAGGGAATGTGATTATATGTGTTCAGAATTAGATCCAGTAGCATCAGACTGTGTTGAGGAGGCTTTTTCATTGGTAAATGGTCTTGCACTTATGTAGCACCTTTCTACCCTACGGGATTCAAAGCGCTTTACACTGCTTTCCATTCACCCATCCACACACATTCATACACCAATGACACTCACTGGGAGCATTGTGGGGTTCAGTGTCTTGCTCAAGGACACTTCGGTCTGTGGACATGAGAAGCCAGGTATTGAACCGCTAACCCTTTGGTTCCTGGACAAACCGCTCTACCTACTGAGCCACAGCTGTCCCATTGTGTCAACAACAAACTATTACTTTTTAAATATAGTGGTACCTCATTGTACGAATGCTTCCCCCTACGAAGTATTCACTGTACGAAAAACATTTTGGCCAAAAATGCGTCCCGCTGACCAGAAAAAACATCATGTTGCTCTCGGTGGTTCTGTTGGTTTACTCTCTGTATAGTCATGATATTTCGGCCTTGAATTGTGAAGCGCCTATAGATAATCGGCGATTATGATTGGCGCTATACAAATAAAGATTGATTGAGATATCCCGATGTGACAGCAGTCACACGTGATGCGTGCACGTCACAGTCACTTCTGGGTTTATCGTGATGGAGTGCAAACGTTAACATAAAACTCGCGTTGTATATTTGTCTTTTTTCACCTAAAATACTGCTTCATTTTGTGTTTTCCATCATGGGACCTATGTTTTTCATCATGGTCCCCCTCTATGAAATTTTCGCCATACGAGCATCACACCGGAACGGATTAATTTTGGACAGCGAGGTACCACTGTATTGCATGTTATTTTTTTTATGGTTTTCTTAATTTTTCCAGATCATTTTGTTCATTTTCTTGATTTATTTGTTAATTTTTGTTCTTTTTCTTGAGTGTTTTGTCAGGTTTTAGGTCAGTTTGTTTATTTTCTTCACTTTTATGTCTATTGTTTTAAACCTTGTTTTTGTTCATTCTTAATGTGTAATTTATTTATTTTTTTGAATTTGCTTATATATTTTGTTTTATTTTTAAAATAGTCATGCTCATACATTTAATTGTCTTTCACAATTGAATAATAAAATGCATAAAAATGCTGGGCTGAGTTTGGGTCCCAAGAAGATGCCAAAAAAATGTTCATATGCATCATATTTATAAATATGATTGAATTTTTCTTTTATGTGTCTCTGTTCATGTGTACCTTCTAAACCAGTATCTTATAAACCAATGGGATTAAGATTTGAAATGTCCACAAAAGTAGGGATCATAAAGACATTAGTCCTTTAAATCAGATATCCAGATTTTCAAGTTTCCAATCTGGCACAGAGAGTTTGTGTAAAGGTAAACAAGCCACAGGTTGTCATGACTATTCAAACATTAGTTTCCAGAGCCAGTTTGGCTGCTGTTAAGCTTTTGTGCAAATTTGGCTTTGTTTCCTTGATACTGCTGTCAGTGGAACACAAAGCTTTACCTGACCTAATGTTACTAAGCAGCAATATTTCATTTTATGTTCCACTATTAATATCAGAAATTGCAGAAAGTCTCATAGGCATCTTAACTAAGATTTTTTTTAAAATATAGATACAGAATAAATGTGTGTGTTTCAGGCAGGAGAGTGTATCAGGGCTCCTCAAGAACATGTTTGAGGGTGAGAGAAGTGAGACCTCCATTGTTAACGGAACTCAAGTGCTACTTACCTTACTGGAGACAAGGAGGTCTGGGTGAGTGATGAAATTTATTGTTCATTTTGGACTTTTCTCATCAGTATTGACGAACTCTGTATTGAAGTCCCTCTGTCTAAAGATAGGACAGAATGCCATCCTTTCATGAGCTTTATTCTAGTAACCTCATGTTTTTGTGTGCTTGTGTCAGGTTGGAAGGTCTGACGGATCTGTATTCTCAGGGTTATGAAAGGTCTTACACTGTCAACAGCAGTATTTTAAATGCCATTGAGCCCCATTTAAAGGACTTCCAGCAGCTTCTTCTGGACCCCCCCAAGGTAAAGCTATGCAGCAATGCCAAGCGATTAAGCAATATAAATTATTACATAAGCACATACAGATTATTGTCCTGTAATGAATTTAAAAAATTAATTTAGAATATCAACAAAAAGCGTGGCAAAAAATTGTGATTTTTGAAGTGTGTGATTTGAGTCTACTTGGTAATTGTCAAGGAAAGTACCACAAATTATTTTTAAAAAATACTGAAGCAAGTTGTGACTTTATTCTTCCATCATAGCAGATGTACAGGGTCCATCACAGCAGATGTAATTTTTTCCATTTCTTTACACCAGCTCACTGTAACATCTCATGAAGTTGGACCTTTCAGCTGCAGTCTTTTGTACTTCATATTGCGATTACGATTGCAGTGCAATTAATTGTGCAACCCTAATTTAGAGAGATGTTGGTATACATTTCCAGTGTTAGAAAAGCTTTCTGTTGTTTAAAATCATAGTAATAGCACTTTTGGATATCGGTACAAATTGTAGAAATGCCAGCTGATTTTTTTTTTTCTTTCTCATTCCTTCCCCAGAAAAGTGCAATATTGACGACTGTTGGCATTCTAGAGCAGCCACTGGGGAACGCCCGCCTTCATGTGGCCCGGCTGGTGGCCTCCCTGCTGCAGACTAGTGCCCCCAGTATCTGTCAGGAGCTCTGCAATCTTTCCACCATGGACCTACTACTGGTACACTGAAACTAGCTTCTGTTTTTATTGGATCTCTGCTGCTTCCTTTTTCATTGTTTACAGAGTGCTCATTCAGAAGATGTTTAAGCTGTAGCTCAGCATGTTTTGAAAAAATCTTTGTCATATGGCAAGTTTCTTGAATCAATTTGTGTAAGGCTGATTTCAATCCATGATTAGTCATGAGGCTTTTTTTATTTTAACAACATACTATCAAGTAGCTACTTAATTATTTACACTTATTGATGGAATGCAACACAAATATTGTGACACATTAATTCCCTTAGTACAAACTTGCATTGACTAAATGCTACAGCCTACCTTAGCATTGTTACTGATGAAGACCATCCCTTTATGCATCCATGTATCCATTTTGTGACAGCAAAGGGTCCAACATGGTACTAATAAAAAGTGGCTGGTGAGTGTACACGGCGGCAGGTTTTTATCACATTGAGTATTTTTAATAGAATAATAGATGTACAGTGTCGTAAAGGGGTGACAAGCTGTTTCGCCATATTACTGTTGTAATGATTAGCGAGAATACTCACAGTTTGACCTTATATTTTTCATCCTGTTTCAGGTTGATTTAAAAATTGTAATATCTGCATTTTGATTATATCTTGATGTACATTGAGGGTATGTGGAAGAAATCATCTATTTCTGTGGTGAAATCTGATATACTGTATATTTAAATGCAGGAATACATTCCATATTCTTGATACAGTGTCTTGTTTTGTATTACATCTATTCCTTTGCAGCTTTCCCCTTACTTAGTTTTATGGCTTTTTGTCTGTGTAGGATCTGTTCTTCAAATACTCCTGGAATAACTTTTTGCACTTCCAATTGGAGCTGTGTGTGGCGGCTATTCTGAACCACCCTTCGTCAGAGGAGCGACCCATTGCAGGCCTCCAGAACCATGATGGGAAGCCTGCAGCCTCCAGCAGTGAGGCTCAGGTGGAGGCAGGGGAGACGGGCAGGACCAGTGACCCACAGACCTCCATTCATAATGCCCTTGTGGCGCATGTAAGGGACTTAAATACTGCAGTGTTTCCATACTCTACAAAATCCCCATGGTGATAATTTTGTGAGCACTTACATTGTGTTGTGTGCTTGCAGCTCTTCCAGAAGTGTCGACTGGTACAGAGGATTCTTGACGCCTGGGAAGAGAATGATAAAATACAGTAAGTCAAAAACATAGTAGAAGTTTCAACCATACCATCACATTGATTCTTCTGCAACTGGATTTTACTTGAAGTGGGTCCTGTGTTTCACATTGTTGACAGATTTTCTTTATTTTTTGAGATTGTCGTTATTGTTGTGAGACAAGTGTGCTGTACATGTATTTATGTGTGTGTGAATACCAGGGCTGACGGTGGTACCAGGAGAGGCAACATGGGTCATTTAACCAGAATTGCCAACATGGTGGTCCAGAACCTGGAGAAAGGACCAGTTCAGGCCCAGATTGCAGACCTCATCAAAGGTAGATGAAGTCTGTAGTTTCAGATGCACTAAGTAGATAAGAAAAGCATGAAGCTACTACAATGTCACCAGTGATTTTGAATCCAGCTGACTAAATATTTCGCTGCCACTGTCTTGGCTTTTTGGAGCCAGAACTGGTCAAATTCAGACACAAAGGGGCAGGTGGGGCTCATAAATGAGCTGATGTTAATGGGAACCAAGCCTTTTAGGGCCACCACCCAATAGTGTAGTACACTTTGATATTTTCACATTGGTGTAACTGTCAAACTGGGGCCATTGCCCATTTGGTCATGATGTGTTTTATTCTTCAGAGCTGCCAGAAGACTGCAGAGGTCGCTGGGAGAGCTTTGTGGACGAGACCCTGAGAGAGACCAACAGGAGAAACACAGTAGAGCTGGTGAGGAGCTAATCTGAGTTTATTTAATAAATAAAATTATCAAAAAAAAATTCTACGTTGAAGTGCAGCTTGCAGATTGTTTGGATTTGTATGATGTTAATGAGAAGTACATAATCATAAATATCTGAAGCCATTTAATTTTCTGTTTTCTGAGCTGCTCCTCAAACCACATCTGGGACAATATTCTGTGTAACAGTAACACATACTTTCAGTGGCCAATTTTTATAATACCCCTGCTTAGGATATCTTCAGTACATCTGTCGCACAGTTCAGTCTATGGGGCCATCACACAACCCAGTATTTTACTTAAAACTAACTACATCTGTAAAATTACATGCACCACAGTTGGAGTCATATCTTTTTACACCTTTTAGTGCCTTGGTTATAATTTTTTACTCGCATCATACTGCTGTTATAAAATCTTATTTCACCACTACATATATGTCCAAAATCGGCCACTACGCTGTTAGCAGATGAGCTTTTACCAGCACGGTTTTAAAACCAGTTTTCCAATTCTCTGAAAGCCAGAACAGAAAACTGAAACAGGGACTTCTTTTTCAGATGTTCACATATCATTAGCAGAAATTGGACAAAAATGCTTTCAAATGTTGCTAAAGTGGTTTACATAAATTGTTTTAAAATTTATTTATTTTTTTTTTAATAATTTATTTGATTGGGACAGTGCATGTTAATGAACAGAAATGACAGATGACATGACTGTAAACA
>JAQQAE010003207.1:0-20642 GCA_029823295.1 Pseudamia nigra | reverse complement strand
AACTCAGACAGCAGCAACACAATGAAAATCACATTGAAAATCACAATGAAAATCACATTTTTGCACTGATTGCAAGGATTACCTCTTTCAAATTTCGTTGTGCTTTCCTGGTGCAATAACAATAAAAGGAATTCTGATTCTGATTCTGTCATGACAAGAATTGTGTGGGTGAAAATCACCCGACGTTAGTGTTCTAGGGTTAAGCGATTCCTGATGACGTCTGTATAACAGCCATCGGTCCGAGGCACCGGATAATGTGAGCAGAAACGGGCAGAATTTTGGAAAGGTGTGACGTGGGTCCTGGTGCGGCTCGAGCCAAAATGGCCCTAGTGTGACTACGCCCTCAGTCTGACCTGTCACCTAGGACCAATGTGCCTTCGGAGAAACTACCAGGGGCGAATTGCCCCTGACAGCATAGCTCCTGGGATCAGTCAGGAACGCAAACTCCTCCACCGTGGTAAGGTGGTGATTCAAGGAGGCGTCAGCAACGGTACACGTGTCATATTACAATGTAATCATACGATATCTGTGCTTCAACCCATATGAACCTGGAACAATGAGTGGGGAGGTGGGATGATTGGGTTCAGCACAGAAGGGGACAACAGTGAGTGAACCTTATATGGGTTCTAATATGAAAATGCAAAGCCAACAACTCTTTTTAGTTCACTACAGCAAAATTAGCTATGATTTAACATGAGTGCATACATAATCTGCAGTGTGAACGCAGAGTGTGACTGGTGTGTTTTTATAAATCAACTTAAGCTACACTGTGACTGCGCTGACAGAGCAAATATATAATACCTCTAAATACTGCTGGGACATCAATATGGAGCAGAACTACAGGGAAAACAGACTGATGAAGAAGCACAGACGAGAACAAATGGACAAAGAATGAACACGGCTAAGAGGAAAAGATGGAGTCGCAGAGTAGAGAAAAGATCCAGAACAATGAGGAGATAAAGAAAACAGTGACAGAGAGGGATGGTGGCGGCAGCAAACGAACAAAGTTGATCCACGAGAGCAAAGAGAAAACAGAGAATGTATGTACAGGAAATAACATCTTTCATTCTGAACAACAAAAAAGAAACTCATGGCTCAGGAGATGAATAGGGGAGCGTTTAACCTGCACAAAGCTGCTCTGATGGGTGACATTTACCAGAACCTCAGGCCATTAACAAGTAGATCTGGGGCATAAATGGATCATTATAGACAAGGGCAAAGTTGTGTTTCAAGAATCAATCAAGATCACTTGAGAACATGAGCAGAAATGAGCATAATAAAGAAAAAAATGACTAGAAATGAGCATAAATGGACAAAAGAAGCAACAAATCAAGTAAAATGAAAAAATATGCAGGAAAGTGAACAAAAAGGCAACAAAATTAGTGAAAAAAACAAGCAAAAATTAACATGGTAACCAGCAACATGATCACAATTAGGAACAAAATGTACAAAACAGACCAAACTAAACAACAAAAGGCAAACACATGACCAAAAAAGGAACAAAATGATCAAAAATGATCAAAATAAGCAACAAAATGAAGCCTGAGTGCCTACTGAATGAAAGGGATAAATAAAGTCTATTCTATTCTATTCTATTATAAACTGAGCAAAATAAGAAACAAAATCAGCAAAACAAGCAAACATCAGAAAAAACGAGCAAACATGAAAAACAGGCAACAACGTGAGCCAAAGCAAACAATGTAAGTAACTAAATGAGAAAAAATGAACAAAATAAACAAAAATTAAGAAATTAAATGGAAATTGATAAAATAAGTACCATAAATGAGCAACAAAATAAGAAAATAAATGAGCAACAAAATAGGAAACAAACAAAAAAGAAGAAAAAAAATTGCAAACAAAGTTAGCAAAAAATATACAATAACATGAGAAAAAATGCAAAACAAACAAAATGAAAAGAAATGAACAATACGCAGAACAAAATGCACAAAACAAGCAACAAAATAAGCAAAACTGAACAAAATAAGCAATTAAACGAGCACAAAAATTGTAAAAAAAAAAGCAAATAAATAAGAAATGACATTTGCAAAAATTCAGAAAATGTAGAATAACATGGGAAAAAATTCTGAAATATTAAAATGACAAATTAGCCAAATTGAATGAAATAAATGAGAAAACGAACAAAATTGACTCTGAATGAACAAAATAGTTATTACATTTGTAAAGCAGATTTGGAATATTTGCAAGCAAATGGAATATTTGACAGATAAACATTGATATTATGGTGTTTGGCAGGTTTTCAGTTTATTTTTAAACATTATAAAGAATCATGATGTTTGACCACATCATACGTTAGGAACCCTGTATGAACTCCTTCACCAAAAGCCAAAATTGCATGATTGATTGTTTCATTTTTTACTTTTAAGACATGGTAAAGATATTTCTGACATTTTTTTGCATTATAATTACGGTGTATTTTCACTTCTTTGGTATACTTTTCTTCTCCTTGAATCGCCACCGTACCATGGGGGAGGGGTTTGTGTACCTGAGTGATGCTAGGAGATAAGCTAATGCCTAGGGGACCCCCCCGAGGAGCTGGAGGAGGTGGATGGGGAGAGGGAAGAATTTAATCACAAAGAACAAAAGCCAAAAACTGTAAATAAAGGACAACAAAGGTTACAGACAAATGGGATTATTGGTAAATCAACTTGTTGGAGTTAAATAATGATGAAAAATGTCAGACTAATTATTTCTAAACTATATATCAAGAGGAAACACATCCTAGATGTTTTTACAAAGATCTTGATGATACATTGAAGGTGTTTCCTGCAGCCAGTTATTAAACCCAGAGGAACAGTTAGGGTAAGAGTGCCTGGAAGGGACAAACTGTGCCCAGTTGACTTGTTTTTATTGGATACGTCTGTGTATTTGTTTTCCCGTTCCCTTTTAGAAGAATTCATTGAGCAGTGTAATTAGGATCAGGTTTCTGGGGAGAAACGAGGGTCGGCGTCGTGACTTTTCTACCTCTCTGGTGGTCAAACACGGATCTTATTAAATGTTGAGACAAAGTATGAGCGGAGAAAGTGGAGTTTTGTTGTTATTTCTACAAATTTGTTGGTCTCATCATCATAGAGACACGACCGCGGGGATCTA
Source organism: Pseudamia nigra (assembly GCA_029823295.1). NCBI lineage: Eukaryota > Metazoa > Chordata > Actinopteri > Kurtiformes > Apogonidae > Pseudamia > Pseudamia nigra. Next base: position 17,531 of record JAQQAE010003207.1, on the reverse strand, counting down.
ACTCGCCGAACAAACACTTTCCATCATCCGAGACTCGGAAACAGTGCGGTGGTCGAGCAATGGAGTCAGAAAACCAGGCTTTCAGAAACAGGCGAGAATAAAGGGCAGATTCATTCAATTCACATTCATTTTGAGTCATACAAGCAGTATGAACAAAGTAAACAGAAGTAGTACTCGAGTACAAGTACTTAACGATTCCAGTGGTACTAAAAGTAAGTACTTCAGTAGCAGTAAAGTAACTTGTGAGGTGTGATTCATTTATTTCGGCATCACTTGTTTCTGCCTTTTTCATATTATTGATTGTGTTGCTGTTTACTTTTACTATTTGGATTATTTTGCATTTTTTGTTTACTTTGTTTACAATTTGAAACATGAGAAATAAAGGGTTTGTTTCATTTTGCTCATTTTATTTCTCAGTTTCTTCATTTTTGTTAATTTACTTGACTATTTGGGGAAATTTTTACTAATTTTTTGTGTATTTTGTTCCCTTTTAACTTATTTGGATGATTGTTTAGAGGTGATTTGTGTTTATTTCATTCTTCATTTGTTAGTTTTGTTCAGTTGTTGCTTCGTTTGTTCATTTTTGTTAATTTACTTGATTATTTTGTTTCATTTTGGGCGTTTTTGTTCATTTTCCTCCAACTCACTGAGATGGAGTGCATTTACTGTATTTCTGTCGTGGTAGATGTGAAATGGCTAAAACAGTAACTTAAAAATATATTTATCGAGCAGAAAAAAAATGTGCTTGAAACGTGAGAAATAAGGGCTTTTATTTTACTTTATTTTTTTTACCACTTATCAAAGTAAATGAGTGCACAGTGGAGACTCTGAAACCTCTCAGCCTGTCACTCTCAACAAAAAGGAGTAATGTAATTAACCACAAGTGCTTCAAAGAGTTAATTATGACGGACATGTCATTTATATTAAATTATTCTAACAGTTAGGATTAAAGATAAAGTGCGAATGTGCTCAAAATGTAGGGATAAAACCCCTGAAAAACACAGGTTGTCAGGAACTTATACTACTAATATGAAGTCTCAGACCTGTATCTGTATATTTCCTGGAATGAAATGCAATGGTTAATGTACAAATAATCTCTTTTGAAGGGCACCGAGGACTGACATTTCAAAGGTATAATCAAAGGTTAATGTACATTTCACCGACTGAAATAAGCCGACCCGGTGACCCCTGTTGTGTCACATCCTCCCTCCTCCGTCGCCTCACTTCGTCCACGTAAAGGAGCAATAACATGCAATAATCTCCCAAGAAATGCACAGGTCGGTAAATAATGAAGGTGATGAATCAGGCGTGACTGAAAAGAGGGGGGGGGGGGCGTCACCTGTTTCAAAAGAGGAATTTTAAGAGCAGTTCAAGAGCGAGAGAGCTGCGCGACGACGCCAAAAATAAACCCGCTGCAATTATCCCGTCAGTGTCAAGTCAGAAATTTGATTCGTTTTAGTGCTAAAAGGCTGATTTTTGGTTGGCAGAGAAAGTTGGGGAAACCAGATGAATTGGATGAATACCTGAGTTCTGTTTCTGAAGTACATTTATTTGAAAAAAAAAATTTCAAGTATGTGTAATAGGTGTAAATGTACTTGAGTACTACCTCTGGGTACTACAGAAATAAAACACAGGAGCATTATTCATTGTTTCACGTCCTCTGAGGATTTTTATGGCTCGAGAGCAGAGGTTGATAGGAGTCAATTACATTTACTCCTTTACATCTAGTGTTTTTCCGTAGTATTTTTTTTTTGTACTTCTGAGAGTAGGTGCGTTGCAGAATACTTTGTACTCTTCGTTACAGCTCTACACTCTCTGCAGGGTCCAGGAGGTGGGAGTTTGCCCAATCAGTTCACATGTGTTTTGTAGATCTGGAGAAGGCATTCGACCGTGTCCCTCGGGGAGTTCTGTGGGGAGTGCTCCGGGAATATGGGATGCCGGACCCACTGATAAGAGCTGTTCGGTCCCTCTGTGGCCGGTGCCAGAGCTTGGTCCGCATTGCTGGCAGTAAGTCGGACTGGTTTAGGTTCTGGATTGGCTTCACCAGGGCTGCCCATTGTCACAGATTCTGTTCATAATCTTTATGGACAGCCAGGGCATTAAGGGGGTCCGGTTTGCCGGTTTGATGGCCTCAGGATTGGGTCTGTGCTTGTTGCAGATGATGTGGTTCTGTTGGCTTCACCAGGCCGTGACCTGCAGCTCTCAGTGGAGCGGTTCGCAGCTGAGTGTGAAGCGGCTGGGATGAGAATCAGTACCTCCAAATGTGAGACCATGGTCCTCAGCCGGAAAGGGGTGGAGTGCTCCCTCTGGGTCGGGGATGAGGTCCTACCTCAAGGATCTTGGGGTCTTGTTTATGAGTGAGGAAAGGATGGAATGCAAGATCGACAGGCGGATCGGTGCGGCGTCTGCAGTGATGCGGACTCTGCATCAGTCCGTTATGGTGAAGAAGGAGCTGAGTCAAAAGGCAAAGCTCTCGATTTACCAGTCGAGCCCCGTTCCTCCCCTCACCTATGGTCATGACCAAAAGAACGAGATCCAGGATCCGAGTGGCTGAAATGAGTCTCCTCCGCAGGGTGTCTGGGCTCTCCCTTAGAAATAGGGTGAGAAGCTCCATCATCTGGGAGGAGCTCAGAGTGGAGCTGCTGCTCCTCCATGTCAAGAGGAGCCAGATGAGGTGGCTTGGGCATCTGGTTCAGATGCCTCCCTGGTGAGGTGTTTTGGTCATGCAATAATCCCACTGGCAGGAGACGCCAGGGAAGACCCAGGATGTACTGGAGGGACCATGTCTCTCAGCTGGCATGTGAACACCTCGGAGTCCCCCCAGAAGAGCTGTCCCAAGTAGCTGGGGCAGCTGGGCTTCCCTGTTCAAGCTGCTGCCCTCACGACCCGACCCCATGGAGAAGCAGTAGAAAACGGATGGATTAAGTCCATGCGACGAAGTTACTCACTACTGGTTTTTAATGGGATACACTGTTTATGTACTTCGACTTCAATCACTATAATTATAAAACAACAATACTTTTACTCGAGTACAGTTTCTGTTCCCTCTACACACCGGTTTTAAACATCCTGGCTAAAAACGTCTCCTTCCGTGTAAACCGGAAGCTAACCGCTGCGAAACCGACCCTTTGTCTCAGTTCTGTTCATTAATCTTCTACAAGCTCAACTCTGACTGATGTAAGAAAATTTTGTCGGGGTTTGAAAATAAGCCATGCTAATCATGTTGTCAGACGTTAAAAATAATTACTGTGTTTGAGTTTTTTTTATCTGACTACACTGGTACAGTAAATGTAATTTCAGTCGACTTGTAATTCTCTACAATGTGTGGCTGTGGTGCGTTCACTGCCCTTACTGGGAATTAGACACTTTCGTCTCTAATTAGCACTGAATTAGCATTTGCTGTGTTAATTAAAATGCACACATCGGAGGAATCTTTTGAAAGTTGCCAATTAGCCTTTATCTTTCTGTTTAAATAAAGTGCATTCGATGACTTTCGAGCGGGTTGGACTTTGTGCTTCTTGGCCTATTTTTAAAGAACAGGTGGAAACTCTGCAAATTGGATTCCACATCTCGTTTTGTGATCTTTGAACCTGGCGAAATTGAAAATCATCCGCAGAGTGGAAACATACATGCAGGGTGTACACAATATAGCGTTCTAATATTGACTTTGTAACCTTTTGTAACTCGATATATGTTTGCTCAGGGCTTAAATAAGCCTCTGTTAAAGATATATGCAGCAGCAACAGGATGCATTCAGGAGCAGAATCATAGGAAACCATATGACGCCCTGAAAGGTTTTATTTAGGCCAAATATCTGCGACTGTCGTGATCTGAGGAGACATTTTGTGGTCAGAACGTTAAAAAAAAAAAACTTTTTAACTGGCAACATGTTAACACCAAGTTGTCATTTTGTGCTTCATTTAGTTTTTATTTTATTTTTATTAAGTTGTTCATGTTGTTTTTTTTTTTTTTATTTTTTTTTTTTTTTTTTTTTTTTTTTTTTTTTTTTTTTTTTTTTTTTTTACATTTGTTGTTAATTTCTTTCATTATTTTTCTAAATTGGCTTCATTTTTTCCCCCAGTTTTTTGTACATTTTGCAGATTTGCTTATTTTTTTTGTACAATTTCTTGTTTATAGGGCTACGAATACTTTGGTCATTCACTCAATATTTTGTTAATTTTGTTGGCCATTTGCATAGCTGATTTACTATTTTATTATTTATTGTTTTACTATTTATTTTAATTTCTTTATTTCATTTTTTGTCATTTTTTGTTCATTTTCCTGATTAGTTTTCTCAAGTTTGTTTTAATCGTGTAAGCCTTCTAATTCTATTGATTAATTTTGCTTATTTTTGTTCATTTTCTTAGCTTCTGTTGATTTTTGATCATTTTATGTGTTATATTGTTTCATTTTGTTCATTTTCTTGACTGATTTTTTGTTCATTTTGTAGATTATTTGTTTTTTTTTCTTCATTCCTGTTCATTATTTAGTTCATTGTTTCTTCTTCATTTTCCTCATTTTGATTGATTATAATATGTTACCTGCATCACTGGACAAAGTCACAGGAGCCACGTGGGAGGAGCCAAGGAACCACATGTGGCCCCGGAGCCGCAGGTTGCAGACCCCTGACCTCGGTAAAACCCTGGAAGCTGATGAAATACACACAACTGCATCATTACGCAGTGTGTTCTCCGTACAGCCAAACCTTCCATTTGCACTAAACAACATCGCAATCTAATGCAGGAGCTCAGAGTGTTGCACCTAATATCCAGCAGGATGGCAGTTAACACTGTAAACACTGGAAGTGAGTTCATTTGGCCGAGTGACATTTCCAAACTCTGCTTTCGAGAGGCCCATTTTCGCAGCGATAAGTAGACAACTATAACCCAACATGTGGGCCTGGACTCTGCGGCCGTAATGAGTTTAAGTCCGTTTCTGTCTCGGTGTTTGATAGCGCCGTTCTCCGCACTTACTTAGCCTTTCTGTCCTGCTCTGCAGGGCCTCGGGGACTCACTTTTTCTCCGTGTTTACCAATCCCCACTGCCCAGCCTGGACTCTGGAGGCAGCTCCTGGAAATTACATTTGGTCCCACAGACTGTTAAGCTGGGTGGGAATAATTACAAGAGCAGGAAAAATACAACGACAGGTTTCCACACACGCTGCAGACCAGTATGCAGTGTGCGTCCCCATGGAAAAACCAGATGTAAATGTAGAAAAGGATCAGGCCTGTTTGTTGCATTAATAAATCAACAATAACAACAAGAGAATGATGAAATGTATCAAAAATGAATGAAATGGCAAGCTTTCCAACCAATATGATCATACAGGTTGCTTGTTCCTACCCTCAATTATGACCCAAGACAAAGTAACTGTGACATCATCCAGTAAAACATTTAAAAGCACATGTTCAGGAAAGATTTAAAGTGCTCTAGTGTTTGTACAGATCTAATATTTAGCGGCAGATTGTTCCAGTGTCTGGGACCGGCCACGGAAAAGACTCCCTCACCTCGAGTTTCAACATTTGTCCTTGGAGTGAATCCAAGGTCAACCTGTATGGTCAGTGGCCATGGCTTTGTTAGTTTTCAAGTTAGATCATGAAGAATGTGCCGACAGAGGACACTGACCATACCTACGGTATCCATTACTATCCATACCTCGGCTGCATTGGCGTGGGTAGGGTATAAGTATTTCAAAGAGTTAAAGACATCAAATTACCTTACAATATGAAAAATAAGGGTAGGGGCCTTTTTCTACAGTACGGCAGTTCAAGGTCTTATAATATTGTAAAATATTAGATTATTATGTTTCAAGCAGGATGATGACTTTGACCATTTTAGGTGACTGTTATGAGATTCCCCTAACAAACACAGAAAGTGAACTCGTACGTGGGAGTCATCAAGAGACGACCCAGGACATACAGAACCTTTAAAAAGTTTCTGCAAAAAGATGTGAAGATGTTCTAAATGAAGGTGAAAGGTGCTTGTAATTGCATGTGCCCTCAGTGACTCATGGATTATCAGTGGAGGATTGAGTTTATACACATTCTGCGATACAAACTAAGATTTTAAAAGCCTGATATACTGCCTTTGGGAGCCTCAGTCGTTTTTTTCTCCCCCTCCACCTAACTATCAAAAGCTGAATGGCCAACTTCATCTGTTGACTCCTCCACATTTTTCCACATGAAATGCCAACCGTCTGTCTCTTTGACCTATCTCCTGCTCTGAAGAACACAATGACTGAGCAACCGCCGAGCCAAAGGTAAAGAATGAGTGTCAGCACAGTCTGATAGAGCCACAAGCCATTATTAGACTCATTCTGCATTTTTGGAAGGAAGCGACTCTGGAAATTGGAATAGCGCGACCTGCCAGCGACCGATAGGAGCCCTTTCAGTGAAATAAATAAACCAAAAAGAAATAGATAACTCCAGTTATTTTTAAATTAAAACAATCAATCAAAGGAAGGTGGAGGGAAAAAGGCAGGCAGAGTGTACTGAGACCGGCCATTAAGGCAGTTATTTCCGCACCTGTGGAAGGGCATCATGTACCTCAGAGAAGAGTGGGATATGAAGGGCACAGAGCTCAGACTAAAGCTGAATATGAAGAGCATCATATAGCTCACAGTAAAGCGCACACAGCTCCTTGTAATGCTGAATATAGAGGACATACAGCTCAGGGTAAAGCAGAATATGAAAAGCATCCTACACAATACCACTCAGAAGTTTGGACACACTTTCTTCTTTTGCGTTTTCCTTTATTTTAAATTTTTATTATTATATGAGTGCATTGGCGCTGGGCAGTGGCCATCATCTGTTCCACAGACACTGGATCGTGTTCTAGTCATTGGAGTCTCTTTTTATCTTGACGTAGTAAGTGTCTCCACTCAGACACATGTCACACTGAAGCCCTGACTCATGAATTATGCACTGTAGCTTGTTGAAGACAGATCTTTGATTGTTATCGTCACCTTATACATGCTTCTTTATGGGATCCAAACTTGGACAGGGATTTCCACTTTTATTTATTTTAGCCAGTGGGTGTGTATATTCTCATCTACTGAGTTCATGGAACTTGCTTTCAGACCGTGATTAGTTTACACACCCAGAAGACACAAACTGTTGACAGGAGGCCAACATCCAAGGAACATATTGTGTTTTTTAGGCACAGCTATGTTTTGTTAGTAGCTGTGAAGACAGTGTCAATGCTCGACCTGTAAGAATAGACAGAAAGCAATTATCAAAAACACCCTTTTCATTACTTTGCTTTAATTTCCTTGACCCCATTTACATTTGGAATTAAAATATGATCTTTATCAGACAATCATGTGACTTGATGGCTGCTCCATGTAGATTTTATTTCGGCTGAGAAGTTGGAAAGATGTGGACACTCACCGGAAAATGTGTTATTCTTGTTCTTTTGGAGTGTAGACAGATGTGCAAATTACCTGATAACAGTGTGGCATCTATGTGGCATTTTACACATACTGTACAAATAGCATGTCCACAGATGCCAAATTAAACAGCACTATAGTTATGATGACTTAAAGGTGGAGTCTAGGATGTTGGAAAATTAGCTTACGACCTTGCAGCTGTCAAGCTTTGTTTACTTCCTTTTTTTTTTTACCTGTAGCAGATGTTAAAGGAATCTGAAACGCAGACTCCCCTCAGTCATCCTGTGGTTAGATAAGCTACAGTTGCTAGCTCTGTCGTAGCTACAGCTATGACTGTTTTCAACTCTGTGAGTGAGTGGATCAGGGGATTGACAAGGTTGGACCGACTATTTGCCACCATCGCAGCCTGTGATCAACGTCAACACCAAAGAGGTGGATGTAGTCAGTGAGTTTGTCGACCTTGGCTTGAAGATCACCAGTGAATTCTCGTCAGACTCAGCGATGCGTAGGCTTGCTGCACCGTTGTCTGCCGCTGACATGTCTGGCCCAGTACAAAAATCCACCCTCATCCAAGCTTTGGGTGCTGGACTCCTGTGTCCTCTCACTCGGACTCGAGGGCTGGAGACCTGGTCACCCTCTGTGGACTGGAACCTGTCTCAACACCTACCAAAGGACACGCCTTCACTATATTCTTGGCATTCATTGGTTCGATTTGTATCTATCGAGGAGCTGCACTGCAGCGAAGGTGGCATCTACCCCCTCTCTGTCACCATCAAAAGGAGAAAGCTTTGGGTATTAGGGCATATAGCCCACATGCAGGACAAAACTGTTCCGACAGCAACCTCAAGACCACCACCAGAGGGCGCTGGTAACTATGATCAATGTTTGATGGTGGTCAACCTCCTACAAGTAGCCGGCATCTGTAACATAAAACTTGAAAGTATTCAAGGAGCACAGACCTCCACCAAGCATGTTGAGCTCCCCCTGCTGGAACTCCAGACGCAGAATATTGCCAGGATCCAGTTTAAACTTTAACGTGAGAACCTGTAATAATATACTGTATTTGGTCAATGTTTCTCAGGATTATTTATGTAGTTGATATGTTAAAAATGATATCTTGGAATAGTCAGAATTCACGGATCCAGACACAATACAGTACATATCAGCGCCAAAGTCAAATCAATTCTTCTTTGTACCATTTAGCAGGTAAGTAGCAGCCATCTTGAATTCACTCGAGGCTGATGGGATTGCTGTAGCTTTCAGGCCTCAGGGACCATTCCAGGTGAGATTTCCCAATAGAAACTTGCAAATTCTGACTTCTGTGTATAACTGGAATGCACCAGTATCCTCTAGTGTGCTCACCATCAATCTATAATATGAATAAATTATAGAACTGGGAACTATCGTTTAATCATTCTGATGGAAAGCTGCTCGCAGGAACTGATTTCTCCTCGTTTTGTTGTTTTTTTTTTTTTTTACTTCTGCCTTAATTTCTGTTTTGTGGCCCATTGCACATTCAAACTACACCCGCCTTGTGTCAGATGACAAAAGCAAGTAACCATCACCTAAGCTAGTAAAGTAGACCGTTATTAGTGCTGTGCAGCCATTTATCAAATTACAGTTACAGTCTCAGCTTGTGCATTTAATGACAGAACACTGCATTTTAAAGCTCCAGTCTGTACATTTTTAAAAGTATTCATGCACTTTTGTAAACACTGCAACACAGATTAGGATTGTATGTTTGAGTTGGAAGAAAAACCTTTTCAAAATGAACAGTAATCTGTCTATTTTCTTTGACAACCAAGCGAACAGACTCAAATCCCCGTGGAAATATTGTCCAGAATAATGGCAGTGTGAGTTGTACACCAGCTCCTGCAGCCATGGTTTGAATAAGAATGCAGTCTTGTGGACAGTGGCTATTATCTGCTACATGCACAGTGCATCATGTACCAGTTGTTGGAGGCTCTTTTAATCTCGATGCAGTAAATGTCTCCACTCAAAGACATGTCACGCTGAAGCCCTGCCTCATGAATAATGCGCCACAGCTTGTTGAAGCCTGTGAGTTTTGATTGTTATCCTTAGCTTAGCTTACAAGGATCAATGTCATATAACTTTTTAAAAATTTGACATTGATGCGTGAATCGACGATGATTTTAAATAAGGCTTAGTGGAGCAGCTTCCCTTTGGAGAAAACGTGTAATACAGATAGAAAGCTGAAGGTGCTCGGATCAATTTCACCAAATAAAGCTGCATCTTCTTCGCTGTAATGGAGTCCCATGTGTGACCTTCCCACCCTGTCACACATTCACCATAACAAGGCGCTTGATGTTATTGTAAACAACTGATATTGTTAGCGCCGTCAGCCTCCTGTCCTCTCCATTCAACATAGGCCTAATTAAGGCTGGATTTAGATGGTGGCATTTGGGTTTGCGTGGGCTGAACGATGCTTTCTGGTAAATGACCACATCAATGTGATGATTCTTCTGCCTGTCTTGCCCCTCCTCGCCCTCCTCCTCCTCCTTCCTCCCGCTCTGTGTTCTGTTTCTTCCCATTTTCCACCGTCGTTGGGATTCAGCCAGTGATCCATGCAGATGTGAGCGGCCCCATGCTGCGGCTTGTCTAATTGTTATCATATTTTGTCATCTGCGGCCTGTTATTTTAGCCAGCGCTGGGAGATGCATATAAATACCCACTGACGTTTATTGAATGTCAAAGGCCACTGGGCGGCTGATTGATTTTGACCCTTTTCAGTGATGTCAGAGTGTGATTTGTTGCCACATCATGGCAATCTTAAAAAGCTATTTTCCCCGCCAGTGGAAATACTAACTATCACTCTGAGTGGAAAGCGAGACTCGGATAACTTCAGAATTAAGATTAATGGTCAGTTTAGGAAGCCTGCCAGAAACTATGAAGATTTTTTTTTTTGATACATTTAAAGTAGAAAAGGAAATGTCACAGGCGGCAGTAATTAATAGGTTTTGGGCTAAACGTCATTGGAAGGACCAAGGCCTTTGTGTTTTCAAAGGTGTGCTCAAGCATGCAAGAATATAAGATGAAGAATAATGTCCATATTGTAGGTTTGCCTTTGTCTTTAAATATTCAGTAGAGTTAATCTACATTTTAGGTCTCAGTTGTGTAGGTCCAGCCTTTTGTAATGGTTAATTCTACAGTTAAAGGTTCATATTTAGATATTTAATAACAGGTAGAAGTGAAGATGTAAATTACAGTACAGCGTCATAAAAGAAGGCTGCAAATATGTGAAAAATCCCACGTTGGTGTTTGTTAACTGCCTCCTCACATCTGATCAAGTAAAAAAAATAGTCATACTACACTTGAAACACATGTAAGTCATATTGACATGCACCAAGCACAACTACATCAAGCAAAGGATCAAATATCAAAATCTGATAGTGATGTGTGTTTCCTATGCTCTATGCTTCTTTGAAATGAAGCCATGAAGCTGTCAAAGGCTCTTAAAGGTCCAGTCAATGATGTTTGCAAACTAGCTGGTAATCCATGCTTTGTCGGAGTCCACTGTAAACGACTAGACAACGTGCAACCTCATAGGTGCACGAGCTCATGCACCCACTTGCGGAGTTGGAAACATAGTGGTAGCTACTGCAGCGTTAGCAACTGTCGCTCATCAAACCACAGGATGATTCAGATTCCTTCAACATCTGGTACATGTAAGAGAAGAACAGACATTCTTTTAACTGTGTGTGTTGCCGTTCTACTCAGTGTGGTTTGGGTAGTGGGATGGATTACCCCATCAATAGAACGTGTGAATGTGTGGGCCACCCTTGGGCAAGGTGCAACACCCACTAAGACCTCCTGTAAAGGGTTACACATGCTGTTCTCGGCAGCAGGAGTCGGCAGTTGTGCGCCATGGCAGACACATCATATTGTTACTCTGGCAGGCGACAGAAGTGTGGCAAGCAGAGGAACTCACAAGAGTCACCGGTTGGCAAACACTAGATCCAGTTAGGAGATCACTGCAAAGCAACCTTCCAATACCCTGGCTGTCATGCATTCGCACTCCGTCAGATCTGTGTACTGGATTGGCCCAGAGATGAGTTTTTGCCCTGGGCAAGCATCTACTCATTACCCGATGCCCTGGCGTTTAACGTCAATCTGGCTCCATGGAACGTTCTTTACAATCTCAGCGACTGGCAGCCAACTCCTACATCACCTTTTGTGAAGAGCGCCGAGCAAAGAGGACGTTGGCTTCATCATCATCCATGACGGGATAGGCCAATGATGATGTTGACTGGCAGGCGGGCTGTTCAATAATTGATATCGGTCCACCACAAACTACTCGCTAGTTTGCCAACATCGTAGACAGCACCTTTAACCTGATCTCAAAACCTGTCGTCATACTGAACAGCAATGGTCCTCAGGTTGTTTCTTAGTCAGAATGGTGGTCAGTGGATGAAAATCAGTTAAAAACCTTAAGACTTAAGATTGAACCGAAAAGACATCGATGACCAGAACTCAAGGCACATTTTTGGCCATAACTCAAGGATTCATACCGTCTTTAACTGGGTATAAATGTTACAGTTTTTGAATTTTTGAAGTCTTTTTAGGCCCAGGCTGAATTTCAGCTTTTTTGCCTGTCATCTACCGTGTAGTGTACGGGGTGCATTGATTTCCCCAGCATAAATGCACTCTTCCCTCTACTCCTCATTAGTGCCAGAATGGCAAAGAGAGTGTTTAAAAATGACATACAGACAAGATGCTGGACAGAAAACATGGCAGCTGTCAAGTTAACAACAGTGCAAGTACAGTACCTAGCTTAAACTTTGAAAAGAAGATGGAAGTCATGTAGTCCACATCTTCCAAGCCACATGAGAGTCCATATGCGTGATGCACTATGATGACCATCCCCTGAATGGAAAATGAAGAGCTACCCCTGCTGCAAAGGAGAAGTTTATTAGAATTACCAGCGTCAGGAACTGACAATTTACAGCATTTCAGACAGTGTTGAATGGTTTTGGTGATTGCACTGGGGGACACATGCAAAGGTCTTGAGATTTTCCAGATTGACTGACTTTCATTTCTTAAAGCAATAATGGACTGTCTTTTCTTTTAATCGCATGTTTCTTGCCATAATATGGATTGAACTGAGTTTTTGAGTTGTAAGAACTTTATTGCACAAGACAACTGATGGTCTCAAACACATTAAGAAGACAAGAAATGACACAAATTAAGCCTTGACAAGACACACCTATGAACTAAAAACCAACCAGCTACTTGGTGAATCTGATGAGAGGATGCCATGAGTGTGCAAAGCCGTCAAAGTTATTTGTTGTCACTAAGTCCCCATTAAAGGTGCAGTCAGTGATGCTGGCAAACCAGCTGGTAGCATGTGGTTTGTTGCGGTCCGTGGTACATGATTAGACAGGCGACCTGCCAATCAACACAGCTTAGGTGCACGAGTTTATACACTCACTGAGTAGGAAACAGTCAGAGCAGTAGTTAGCAGGTGTATTTTATCTAGCCATAGGACGACTGAGGAGAGACAGCCTGCATTTCAAATCCCTTCAACATCTGGTACAGGTAAGATAAAAAACAGACATACTAGCTTGACAATTGTGAGGTTGTAAGCAGTGTTGACCAGCAGGCTGTTTGTTTATATACTACAAACTATTGGCTACTAACTAGTTTGCGAACATTGTCGACTGGACCCTTGAAGACACCATGCAGGGCTTAATGTAGCTATTTTTTATTCCCGTGAAGATACTGTATAAGCTTTAAAGACTGTGTTCATTTTGTCAACTTTGTAGCTACACCACTGTTGTTCCTCTTGTCTCAGTTTTACAAAAAAAGTGAAAAGAGAGAGCACAGTGAAGCACCTCAACTCCTGTTAGATATCTGTCAGTTTGTGTGTAGAGTATGTAAAACATGCATTAAAGGAGAGAATGGAATAATAACTCTACTCAAAACTCAGCCATAGCCATAGTCAGAGTAAGTAACAGCAAAGCACCTTTACCTCGTGCATAATGGAAAAGAAGAATATCAGAGAGAGAAGAGGCTGTAGAAGCATGGCACAGCTGATTAAATGCTACTTAAAACACATCATAAATATTCCATATGTGCAGGTAGAGCCTCTTAAATCCCTCAAATCTTACGCACTTGACTTTTAACATTACATAATTCCAGCTACATAGAACACAAACTGTGCATAATATGTGTCATATATTATATTACAGCAATAAAACCACTGAGTCATTGTCAAGGCAGATGCTAAGAAAACTTTTGAAGAAATAATAAGACACCTCCAGTGCTACATTGTGGAGAGCGCTGAATTCCAGGTCAGTCATTACATGTTTGACCTCTGTTGTGTGTCCTCTCTTCTTCAGACTCTCCTGTGCTCATTAATCTGTTTTCTAAAATGCCATGCGGTCTTCTTTTGCAGAGTAAGAAGTGATCAGGCAGACATCGTGGGTGGATGAGCGGGACATGGCGTCTCATTGTAGACACCGAGCTGCACAATTGATTGGCCTTAATGATGTTTTTAAAGGCGTAAAACTGATGAAACAAAACTGTCCACTGCCCTGATGGAACTTTTTCAGCTATGGGAGAGTGTGTCCGTCGTCTAAAAAAACAAGACACCTGCTCTCTGGTGTCATTTATGCTTTATTAGACAGAGTTTTCATCTGATCAAACCACATAGTCTGCTTACTTTAGTGATCACATTACTTGTCCACTATTCTGAGAACAGGTTAGGTAATTTTCATCACTGTAACCTCATGTATCTCAGCACTGAGAATGTGATATCCATACAATATATTTTAAAGAAGGACAAACCTTACATGATGTCATCCATAGGTTTCTGAAGAGCTCTTTGGAAAATCAAACAATGACTCTCTAGAAGCTGCCATATTGGCCCGAACACGGACTTAGGTTAAATGAAATGGCGTGCACAAATATCAGGGACTAGGTCATCTAAACTGGTGATGCATATGGGGATGAACCCCCCGTTCGATGCTCACTGAGGTGGAAAAGAACTACTGTGCAGGAGGCTGTAAACATGTTTGTTTGCCCTAAAGTTGGACATTTTAAAATGGTACTTTATGGGGATTGACCAGTGGACTGGTGTGATGTGGAAGTAATACCTCCAGCAACCACTAGGGTATCAGCTCCAAGAAGCCCAGACCTCCTTGGAGTTATAGTGAACTTCTCTCTGGAAATACTTCTTCTATTTCTTCTTTTCCTTTGGGCTGTTCCCTTCAGGGGTCGCCACAGCGAATCATCTGCCTCCATCTCACCCTGTCCTCTGCATCTTCTTCTCTCACACCAACTACCTCCACATCCTCCTTCACCACATCCATAAACCTCCTATCTGGAAATACTAAGGGACTTAAGTTTCATCATGAGTCATCAAGGTCTGAAACACTGTACTTGGACCCGCCAATAAGTGAGCGGGTCAATATTGAAATTTTTGGACCGTTATTAAGATATTTCAGCAAATAATCTGACAAATCAAGGCTGTGCCTCAATTTGATTCAATCAATCAATCAATCAAGCTTTATTTTGACATATCTTGACTCGCTTGCAGAGTCGGACCTGCGTAGCTTTTATTTATTTAATAGAACATTGTTTTTCATGACAGATCCTCACTATTGTAATATGACCTTTTTTCAAAAATGCTTGATTAAGTTTAACTGAATCAAGTAAGCTAGCATCTAGCATTAACTTACCTCTAAGTCACCTGACATACCGTGCTCTACTGCCATTCATCCATATATGGTCAACATCCTTTCTTGGCTCTAAAATGTCATCCAGGAAGTGACGACGCAATTGTCACTTTAACTTTTAGTTGAATGTTCTTTTAATTAATTGAAAATCATGATGTAAAAACACTGGACGTATGTGAATGAATTCATGGTTAAGAGCGACACTAACACAGTATCTCTATTCTTAACTGAGTGTTTTGTGTCATAATACGGATTTGTACAGTAGTTGTAGTGGCACTAATATGGCTACTGACTCTGCACCCACCTTTCCTCTGCACAAGACAACTGACGGTCTAAAGCAAATTAAGAAGACAAGAAATGCCACAAAGAAGCGACAAATATCCCAAAGCTGTCGTCAAAGCTAATTGTGTGAACATGTTCTGGGTTGTTGAGCACTTATTTGTGTACATTAATTCCATATGTGTTAATGTACAATGCTGAAAAAAAACTGCACAAATAAAGAAAAACTAGTCAGAGCTGGTAGTGTTTGTTGCTGTTGTGTTGAAGATAAGTGAAATATGCATGTGGATACGTGAAAATATGTCCCACACCCACAGACTGCCGTTCTCAGCACTGTAAATTTAACAGAAAGCTCATAACGTTTGCATGGCTTGAGACAGATGTGCTTCGACTCCCGACCGCTACCACCCCACAGCTCCAAGACTCATCCCTGCCACACCCACGCAGCACTAAGTTCCGCTTCAAGGACTACCTGTCACACCGTATTTCTCCCAATACCACCACTCCTGACTTTATTTTACAGCGAAAAGGGCCGAGTCCTAAATTGTTAAATCAAGAAATAAAACAGTGCAATCTTCCATTCCATTTAATCACTGTGTGATGCAACCCTGTGCTCTGCTGTGTGGCTGCTGTGTCCCAGGTGAACTGTAAAACATCAGGCTAACGTCCCTGGGGCATCGTTAGAGCCTCCAATCTGCACCGTCACCAGACGATCATAACACTGACACTAGGGCAACATTTCATTGAATAAAGTCACATTCACATTAAAGCAGAAATGCAAGGCTGGAAATCCACATGCGCTGCTCTGCGCTGGACTCGGGTGAAAACATCAGGGAAATCACACCGTAAACGACCAACAGGGTGCAAACACTGGGGATGTTCCAAAGAAAGACTTTTAGACCCCGTTCAGACTAGGCTACAGCCTGTTTACTGTGCCGTCATCTCACTTTGAGGCTAGGAATTTATTTTCACATTTGCCATGTTGTCTGCTATGAAGTACATTACAGTCAAATGTTTGGACACACCTTCTCCTTCAGTGGTTTTTCTTCATTTGGCCCAAGCCGTTATATTTGCTCCGTTTCTTCTTCATCTTCTGTCCTCTTTGTTTCACATATTCTCATGAATCTTGGCACACATGTCAGAGGGGTGTGAATTTTTTTTTGATATAGGTCATGTAAGTAGGTGTGGCCAAACATCACAAATCAATGGAGGGCAACTTTCACGTACGTACAGTACATGCAGAAAATTCAATACACATGTATCACACCCAGACAGACAAAAAAGTTTGCCATTCTGGATTTTGTCGTAAGTTTTATGGTTTTATTGTAAGTTAACAAAATGAGTTACAAAACTTCAAACACTTTGCCGTGGTGATCCGCCACATTTCGAACAATTTGGCAATTGTAAAAATCTTCGCTGCGCAACAGGAAATGCTTGTAACTCAGACTTTCAATCTGCAACAAACGTGACATGTTTTATGACACACCCAACGTGAACACATGTACGCGTCAACAGCTGCAATGTGCCGCGTACCTTTGCCATGAAACAGAAGTGTTTCATCAGACACAGCTATATGTCAAAAATGGTAATGTTGCCAAGGTAACTTGGCTTGTTGTCACAGCTCGCCACCAAATAGGAAATGCCTATAACTTTGATATGTTTAATCAGGATCAATGCCTAACAACATCTATATGTCCTGTATGGCGGTGTTTCCATGGTAACACGGTGAATGGCATCTGCAGGTCAATATTGCTGCTGCTGACATGGTAACATACAGTGGTGGCGGCTTGGCATGACTTATTGCAGGCGCTTGACGGAGGCTAGGACCGATTATCGCCAATTACAGCTTTAATTTATTATTTTCAATATTGCACATTAATCCTGACGGCATCCAAACAGCGGAAGAACATGTATGGTACGATGTAGAAAACAAAAAATGTGTTAAACAATCTGGAACATGTTTGATATTTTCGATTATCTAAAGTACACATTTAGCTTTGATGACGACTTTAAGACAGTTTTCAGTTCATTTCAATTTTCAGTTAATTTCAGGCAGGACTGTCTGATTTAAATGTGTTTATAAGAACTTATACGCATTTTTATTTTGGCACTGACTCTGTTGAAGAGATGCTCTGGGATGATCTGAGCAAACCTGACACAGGTGGTGTC
>JAQQAE010003206.1:0-20643 GCA_029823295.1 Pseudamia nigra | reverse complement strand
AGATGCAGAGGATAGGGTGAGATGGAGGCAGATGATTCGCTGTGGCGACCCCTAAAGGGAACAGCCGAAAGGAAAAGAAGAAGAAGAAAAAGAAGAAGCAGCACTGAGCAAGTCCATTTATTCACAGCCTTTATTTTACATCACAGAGTTTATATAAACCTTCAAAGCCAGGAAAGATGGATTTTTACACTACGGGACCTTTAATACTTGTAGGACATGTAATGGATTATTTATGCATTACTTTTCCTAAGTTAAAGGATCTGAACATTCCTTCTGCCACTGGTTAAATTCTTCTGTAGGTGGATGAAGTAGCACCTTGCATTTCAAGTGTCACGTTGTGCAGCTTTAAATCCCAAAGCAGCGATTTAACTCTCAAACGTCAGCTGTTTGGATGAAGGCAGATCACAGGCTTGTCATCACACTGGATGCTCCAGCTTTACATTCCCAGAGTTTCCGGTCATTCTGAACTCAAGTATTGATGATTGACTCTAGGGGGAGCCAGTCTCTTATCAGTTTCACACACCGGTTTGGTTCCTCGACATTTGCTGGTAGGCACCCCTCTCCTCCTCCTCCTCTTCCTCCTCCTCCTCTCCATCCCTCCCGTTCTCTCACTCACACTCTTTCAATGAATACTAATGCAGCAAGTGGGCCCACCTCCCTTTCTCCCATGTTGTTTTTTTTTTATTTGCAGGGATGGGCGGGAGAGGGGAGACAGAGCGATTCCAGCTCAGTATCCTTCCTCATGAGGCAGGCAGTGCTTGACTAGCAGCAGCCCCAATGCCTTTTTTTTCTCTCCCACTGAGCAATATTGGTGATACTGTGCATTGGTGTTGCTGCAACAATGTCTAACCTGTGTGAGTGGCACGTCTTATCAGACCACAGCTGAAGGGAGAGGAGAGGACATCTGTGCCTGCTTTTTGTCATCTGGATGGGAAGTCTTTTTTGGGAGGAGAAACAGAAGAAAGCAGAAGGCAGCCGGGGAAGGGGAACAACTGGCAACAGCCAATCCCCCTCTCCACGTACAGACTGTAGACAACGGAGGCCACTGGAGTATTTGCTTTTATCTTTCGTTTTTTGTTCTTTTTTTTCCTCATCGCGCTGCTGGGAGGTGCTTTACCTTTTCATTTGCTTGCTCTCTCGGTCCTCTGTCTTCTCATCTATTTTGCCATTTACCTGGTCAACAATTTCTTCTATTTATGAGC
Source organism: Pseudamia nigra (assembly GCA_029823295.1). NCBI lineage: Eukaryota > Metazoa > Chordata > Actinopteri > Kurtiformes > Apogonidae > Pseudamia > Pseudamia nigra. Next base: position 19,441 of record JAQQAE010003206.1, on the reverse strand, counting down.
CAGACAAGGAGGGAGAGAGAGGCAGAGAGACAGAGACAGAGAAAAAGAGAAAGAGGACGGGGATTTTTTTTCGCTCCCCCCTTTTCTCCTCTTTTTTTCCTCCCTTCTCTTCATTCATTCTTCCCTCTCCATCGCTATCACTTCCAGCCTTTTCTGTCCCTGTGCAGCCCACGCTCCCTCCCTCCGTCCCTTCGCCGCCTCCCTCCCGCCTCCACCACCTCCACCTCGCTGCTGCTCCACTCACTGTGCACCCTTAACTTTGGCTACTTTTTGAACCCACCACTGTTTTTAATTTTCTCACTTTAAAAGAACCATAGAGTTTTAAATTGGCTTGCTTTGTATTTTCTATTTTTTCACTTTTGTACCTTTTCCTATTTTCCCCACCCTTTCTCTTTTTTCCTCCTACCATCCTATGCATCTTTTTTGGGGGCGATTCTTAATTCTAACCATAGGTAGGTCTATTTAGTGTTTAGTGTCTGTCTCAAAGTCTTGTTTCCTTTTCGTGTGTGTCTTGTGTGGGGTCAACATTTACGAAGCACACATAAACACACACAAACACACTCTCACCGGCCTACAGTCTAACTTCACCATGGCTCCCCTCCCATCTGGCTCTCAGCTGATTTTTGCCTCATGCCATGTCATCCTCACGTCACCCTCCCGTTGATATTCTGTGTTTTTTTTCCCCCTCACATGATTCTTCGTCTTCCTCTCCTTTTCCGTTCTCTTCAGCCAAAAGACCACAGTTGACTCATCAAGAAAAGCACCAGTTGTCATCATTAAACCACGTTTTTTGGACACACCTCGTCATTCCTGTGTCGTTGCACAAAAGTGTTCCATTAAAATGATCCCAAACACCCCTTTTGTCCCGCAACCTCCTTCTCACACACCCTTCATGTGCTCTGAGAGGCATCCAAAGCTTTATTCACATTCATTTGTACATTGTCAGCAAAGTGTCAAAGTTTTCTCACTCCACAGTTATCAGGTGAAGGTCAAACCGAGCGGGGCCTGATTGGTTTCAAAGCCGGCGCTCGTCCATTCTGTCAGGGTGTCATCTGTGTTTATACACTCCTTCTTCTCTGCCCTCCTTTACGCTCTCTCTCTCACTCTCTCTCTCTCTCGCTCTCTTTCTGACTCTGTCCCCCATCTTTCTGGACTGTCTCTCATTCCTGCAGACAGACACACACAAACACTCAACGAGAATGGACTAGAAAAAACCTGGCTTTATTACCCAGAGGATTTTTTTCTCCCTCTTTTTTTTTCCCTTTACCATAATTTTTCACTCACTTTGCTACTGGTTCGAAGCTCTTCAATCACCTCTGCTTTTTTTTTTTTTCTTTTCCAGCCTCTTGTCCTTTCTGAATCGATCCACTCATTGCATTGATTTATTTCTCGTTCCATTTTGGTTTTTGCTTTTTGTTTTTCCATTTGCCATCTGAAACATTTCATTTCCTATCACACATCACACATCATTGACTGGGCTTGCATCAGAGAGGAGTATCTATTTATTTTGGTGACGTAATTTTCCGGGTCATCAGTTTATTACTCTTTATTGAAATACAAAGGGCAGGTTGCTGTTCATGAATATTTATTAGAATTTTAGAAAAAGAAGAGCTGGAGGCATGCAGAGAATTAAGCCGAGACTGAATTATTTGGTGTGTGTGTGATGTGTGCGCTACAGAGAGGCACAGAATTAGATAGATGCATAGCAAAGTGAAGCAAACCACACAACTCATTTCCTTATCCATCTCCTTTTGTATATTTCCACTTTTTTCCTGAAGGAGATTTAATGCCTCTCTTCTACATTACACGAAGGTAATGGGAAGTGGGACTTTTTGAGCAGCTGGCACAGTGCTAAAAAGGCACTCTGGATATAGCGCCTGTGGAATTACCCTTTAAATCCAGGATTTGGTTCCATTTGAAAAAAAAAAACATTAACAATTACCGAAAACTGTCCTAAATTTGGGACTTAATTTTTTGTGACATTTTCTTCTAATGGACTGAAGCTGATTTCAATATTTCCTTTTCAACTATTGAATCTTTAATGGGATTTCACTAACATGGATTAAAGACTCAAGCAACGTCTTTGTCTATTAGTTGGTGCAATAGTCAGGATTTCTTACAGTTTTCTCCAGCCTACAAAACCGAGTAAATTAAAGTATTTCTCAGTGTTGAGGGTTAAATAGGTGAGTACAGAGCCACACGATGTTGCTGTTGCATGATGTCTATATAATCTTAAATATGTATTATGAATATTTTTTCATATTCGATTTTTATTTTTGCATGTGTGGTCTGAGTACATGCCACTGCTGTGTGTGTGCATGCAAAGTATGAGAGTGAGAAAAAATTTCTATGGATATTGACATTATCAGGTCAGATCCAATTTTCCTTTGCGATTTTATTTCTCCATCTGTTAATCCCATATGTACTCCCATATCCAGTAATGGTGTGTGTAGTAATGCAAAAATTGACCTTACAATTTAAAATGAATACTTTATCTTGGGATTTGCGTCCTCTTCACCTGATGAAAGAGCCACTTCTGCCTATCACATCACCTGATCAGTGCAGCTCCATTTAAGGCAGAGGAGTGTGTAGGTTTGTGTGTGTGTGTGTGATAGCTTCAGAAGAATATATATGTAGATCAATAGAGTAATCTTCATGAAGAGACAGAGTGCCCTCTTCTTAATGCAATTACTTTTATTCTTTTTTTCTGGCAAAAAAGGGCTTCACAGTAGGAGAATAACAGTTTATTTCAACTCTAGAGTTGGTGGAGTGTGTTGGAAGGAGATTTTTAGTCTGAGTCTACAGCACAGTGCACATCCACTCTGTGCCGTGTACACACACATGAACAGACACAGACACACACTTTTTCCATCCATCCATCCATCTTGGGCGCAGCAGTGATTGACCCCTTTTCTCTGATTAACTTTCCTATCATTTGGTTGACAGAAGTTGGATTTATATGGTGTGTGCATGTGCGCACAGAGTCAAGGTGACAGCTCTGTTACCCGTGAAACTCACCTGGGACCTGCTCTCATAACCTGGGGCCATTACCCATTCTGCTCGGTGCTCATGGCACACATGTGACCCCTGTAGACTATCTGCAGATGGGCACTTAAGCCCAGGTAGTCTGTCAAAGCTGTCATAGCTGCCACACTGCAAAATGGTTGTCTTGAGTGCAAACCCTGACACAAGGCTCACTGCTGTTTTTTTATTGTGATCATCACCAAAATGGTACGTGCCAGCTTTTATGAGCAGGTAAAACACTGTTCAAGCAATATCTTGACAAAGGGTGGCTGAATCAAATACTGAGAGCGATGCAAATGTCCTGCTTAGGAAACTACAGTTAATCCAGCTGATTAGACTTGTGTTACACAGATGATGGTGATAGCATTTTGTGCTAGAGTGAATGCTGTTGGATGATGGACACAGCAAGTTCTTGCAGATACATTAGTGAATTGTTGGCAGGCCTGGCAGACATAGTGCTTTTTTGTAGAGTTCTGGATCACAATTGCAAAAAACGCCTCACTTTGAGTAATACTAGTGTAAACATTGCAATTGGATTTTATTGAACGAAGAATCAGCTGTTTCTGATGACACTACAATGAAATTAAGACATCTTGTAGATTTTTAGTGCCGGAAACTGTTTTATGCCAGATGCTTAAAAAAGTAGTAGTCTGCCAAAACGTCTTCAAACAGGGCTTAAGAGATTTCATAAGCACTGTGTTTGCAGTCGTCATTGATAAACAGGCCAGGATACAGACAGCAGGGGCTAAGGAGATTCATAATCCTATCCCCTCTTCCAACTGGTTCTCTTTCTGTCTCTCCTTCTCCCCATATGCTACGTAATGAGAGAGCAATACAACTCCTGCATCCTGACTTCTGAGTGCTGCATGCACCTTAATGAAACCAGCGACTCCATTAACTAACTTTGTCTCTGTTTATACCTGTAAATGTCTAACCCCGTCTTATGAAATCCAACGTCCCGGACGAATGAACACCTCAGATCTGTTGTGCAACCTCATCTGTCATCTCGTTAAACTGAACGAATTGAGCTTGTAAGAGTCCTGCAGCGTGTTTGAATCCTGCCGACCATTAGAGCGCGAGCGGGAAGAATATGTGGGACGACTTAAAGAGTACATCTCGATTTTTATTGGCAGCATATTCACTTCAAGCGAACGGAATATGGGTCATGATCTGATATAAAAAGGCTATTCAATAATTCATCGGCCCTGATTAGGAGAACTTGTATCAGCTCAGACAGTGTCCATGAGAAAGAGTGGGGGTAAGAGTGTGGAGGGAGATTGGAAGCAATGTTTTTTTGTTTTTTTCCTCCTTTGTGGGATTAGCACAAGCTAGTGAGCTGCGTAGACCTTCTTTGATGTTTTAATCTATGTACACCTCAACTGTGATGTGTTTGTCTGTGATTACATGTTACTGTGTGTACATGTTGTGTGAGGTCCATCAGTCTATTAAATATGAAAACTACAATCTGTTACCCTGCAGAGACTGGTTTATTATTCATCAGCATATTTCAATTAATCATTTATTTACCTAAAGTGTGACCCACACTCTCCCCTTGAATTTCAATGCCGTGTGCTCATGATACATGACTTGGATCTTCTGGATTAATAGAAGCTATTTATTATTCTTCTGATCTAGTGGATACTGTAGTTTAGGGGGCTGCAGAGAGACAGTTTAGTACTACAGTACTTTTGGAGGCAATATATTATTCATCATACTGGGATGAATTTGGCTCAAATCACTTTTATCCCCAGCAAAACACACACCAAGTTCACTAACAGGAGCTGTGACATGCATTTAAACAGATTAAGGCAGAGATCCATTGTTTTTATGGGACAGAAATGGTCTTCACAGTGGAATCATAATATAAGCAATAAACCAGAAAGCTGTGTTGTAAAGTGGCCCTAATTTAATGTAATTTAATAATTCCAAGGGGAGTGGGTTGGAGGTCACAGGCTGTGCCAAAATGCAGTTCAGTTTTATTTGAGTTGAACTGCTGGCGACCTGCTTCTAACCCTCTGTCCTCCCTGTTCCCTTTGCAATAACAGACCAGCTGACGTCAAGATAACAAGCGACGCTGAGCAACTTTTCGGAGGAGCGAAGGGGAGAACAAAAGTGAAGCTGCTCCTGTGGAGTACAATTACCTCGAAATTGCTGCTTTGGCCTCTTGACCCACTGAGGATTTTTGTACCTAAAACTGCTGTGAGTTCCTTTGCAGATCCACACTAGGAAAGGATTCGGTTATGATGTGGAAAACAAATGAATCACCTTTTGTTTTAATATTATCCCCTCCAGTCCTGGACATCTGTATTTGCTCCCACAAACCCCACACACCTAATGAGGTGTCCTGGTGGAGAGCTGTAATTCAATTAATCACCAAGGCTAATACACATCTATTTGATAAAGTGCGGCTGGTTCAAGCAAACAGACCTGCTGGTGAAGTGACATCTGAAATGATAGTTTAGTCCCATGACCATTTTACTCTCCTCATCCACGTTAATTAAACTCATCTTTCTATGAATTGACTAATAATATTGACAGCTGGTCTCATTCCAGGTGATTAGCTTAGTCTCCTTGGAGAAAAAAAATGCCTCTTAATCATAGTTTGTGTTACATTATGACAAACCATACATCTCGGTGCTTTACTTTTTGTGGCTATTTAACCTTTTAAACCAATACTGTACATCAAATAGGACAAACTCTACTACAAGCATGTATACCTCATATTTACATGCACCAAACACAACTCCAACACCAAGCAAACTAATTATCAATTATTAAAAAATAGGCCTAAAAAAAGAGGCTGGAGCTTAAGAGGTTAAAAATGAATCAGATAACTAAAGGTAAAGAGTGTGTCTGCGTCCTGGACCCAGACTGGGACTTAGCGCCACAGGAGAGGAAATTGGTAACTGAAGGCTCTGTCTCCCAGTCTAGTTCTAGTGATTCAAGGAACCATGAACAGGCCTTTACTCTGAGTTCTGATTGGTTTATAGGGAACAATAAGGTTGTTCCTTGTTCCTCTGTCCATTAATTATATACAGTCTATGGCATGGATGGATGAATGGACATAGGACAGAATGAAAAAGTCAATGGCCTGTATCTATCTTTATCTATGTGCTGATTGCCAACACAAGCACATAGCTGAACTGTTTAATCTCCTTTAATACTTCTGTGTAGGTGGACTATCCAACAAAATGTCACTGATGCTTTTTTAGTCACTGATGACCCACTTAAAGTATATAAACATGAAAAGTTGTACAGTATTTGTATATGCAAGGTGGCTGTTACAATCAAAAACAACATCTTTTTGTCTCCTTTGTTGACTATAGTTCAGCCTCCCTCAGTCTGAGGCTATGAGAGGGAGAGAGGAGTCTCAGGCCGCACCATCATGCTACTTCTGAGACGCTGGGATGAGACTTCGGCTGGCAAAACACAAGGTAAGACAATATTGATGTATGAGGCCTCTGTACAACTCGCGCCGCTCGTACTTTTCTGGCATTGTCCCTGTAGAGAAACCAGTGAAGCAGCCTGTCTTATCTCACCTGTGTGTGTTTGTGTGTCTGTAGCACCCCACCCCTATAGTGTGTGCCTTTTTTCTTAAAGCTCAGTGATGGATGGTGTAAAACTTTGTGAGGCCCTTTTTTGCTTTGTATCTCACGCCAGGTTTGCTTGAGGGTCAGGATAATGGTTCAAGGTGGAGTCTACAGATGAATGGTTTAATCCTGGGTTTTTAGCACAGTGTGCACTTTGATCAATGGCATGCGTCAGCGCACGGACGTTCAACCTGACCCAGTCCCTATCCACTATTGGCTTCATTTGCATCCCTGTACAGGGATTGATCAGGCAATTAAAGGATTTGTTGAATGAGATTTTTGTGGCAGAGACATGTGACTGTTTGGACATCAGCTGAGCGCTACTGGCCTTGCATATATGTGTGAAAGTGGGAGGGAGAGTATAGGTATGTTTTGTGTGATAAGATAAGGGAAAACATAATTCTCACTCTGTCCCAGCACCAAATTACACAGAGCGAATGCATTTGCCACAAGAGCTCATGAAAGGCCATTATCATATCAGCGCCTTCCATCATTTTCCCATACATTCATCTCCTCGCTCCTCTGTGTTAAGCTTTTTAGAAAAATTGCCCTTAAGTTGCTCACAATCTCTTTTTTTCTTGGACAACCCATCCCCTCCTTCCTCCTTTTCTGCACTATTTATCAGCTGTGACTTTTTAAGACACAGAGCTGTGCAAAGCAGAAGTGAAAAGAAACTCAAATTCTTGTTTTGTGTTGGTGATCGGCGCTAGTGGGTTTCAAAAGGTGGGTGCAGGGTGTGATGGACTATAAGCAGACTTCAAAACAGTGCCATTTACACTGTTACTCCTATTAACATGAAGCTGCAGTCTTAGCCCGGCAGCAGAGCAGCCAGTGCAGCTCAGTAATGAAGAGCCTCAGCCTGAGCGTTCTGTCGTTAGCTGAAAGTCACACAGCTGCCTCGGCTAATGCTGACTCTGCACATTTGCTACTATTACGTTACGTCATGAGACATTACCATATAGATGAATTAACAGTGCTGCTGAATCTCATTAACAATGCCACCTTACCTTCCTTTAAAAAAAAAAACAAAACAAAACAAAAAACTCAGCATTTCTACTTATTATTCAAGTCCAGCCCATTTTCTGCTCTTACATAAACAGTTTAGAAGAAGCACGAGCCAGGATAATAATTAATATGAGGACATTTAAGAATAATAGTGTCTCGTGAGCTGTTTAAAAGCTTTATCTCTCACCCTTGTGTAGCTAACCTAAATGGGATTTTGACCCCTCATTATATCATGTGACCTACACTACTCTTCAGCGCCATTAATTAAGTGCAGCAAGGCTTTTCTGGTCATTTCCGTCAAATCCAATTAACAAAAGGCATTTATTTAGACTCCAGGAGGCTCACGCCATCATTTACTCAGCCCAAAATCCACAAATAGTGGTTTTGAAAACATACTGTGGCCACACTTTTGCATCTGTGCACTATTTTTAGAATCACCTTTCTTCTCTCTGCTGATACAGAATGTAATCGGCAGCAGATTTGGTACTGAAGAGAATAAGCAAGCTATATGAGCATCTCTTGGGTATATCTGTCTCCCACCTAAAGTGCTTCTTCACACTAATGTTGTATTCTTCTTCTGAATACACTAGTATTTCTGTGTGCTTATTTTAGGAGAATATTCAATAATTGACATCATTCTTGTCTAGGCTTTTATGGGCTTTTTTCCATTGAAAGAGGTTTTTTTCCTTACACTGTATCTTCCTCTAATTAGAGCAAATTCAAGCAGCTCTGGATTAGGAGTCTTTTGATGAAGAGAAGGACAAGTAAAAGAAAATAAGGAAGAAAGTAACTTAATTGTTTATTAGAGGACAGACCGAGTGCACCTGTGTGTTTCCTTAGGTAGGCAAAGTCATCTTCTGCATGTTGTATTGCAATCTGCTACTCATGAAATGCAAAGGAATACATAGTTTCATGCTGGCACATCTTATAACCTTCAAAGCACAGCAAAGTCAACCCTGGTGCATTTCTCTATATAATAAACTCTCATTGCATTATTCACTTATGTTCAATTATCTTATAATTGACTTGTAGGATCAGCATCATGATCATACAGGGTGAATGAAAGTGTCTCAGTATACGATGAGTTAGTATTAACTGGATTTTAAGATCACGTGCTTATAGCTTGACCTGAAAACGTGGCTCCAGTCCTGCATGGCGGCATTGATTGAGTTGCAAAACAGCAGATCAATGAACTTCACTCATCCTCGTCTCCAGCAGCAAAGCAATAACATAAGTCACCTGGAAAATGGCCTGCAGATCTGATCATTAGCTGAGCGCTGCACTTCCCAACATTTGCTTTGGTGGCATCTGTTATTTTCTGGCACATCATCAGATGCTGCTGAGAAAAGGGGGCCTCAGGTGACGGCAGTGTCTGTGCTCGGATACAGTGATAGCAGAGGATCGACGGGTCGATTAGTCGATCGACAGGAGCCTACCTGACAGCTGATTTTTAATCAATTGATTGTTGTAAAATGTCAACAATTACTATAGATTATGAATGGTGTCTCTAAATATAGACTCGTATCTTCTTTATTGGAGAGTTAGGTAAATAAAACAAGCTTGTGCTGTGGAAAACTGTGACATGCATTTTCCCTTTTTAGTAGAGATAAATGAGTAATTGGCATTGGTAAGATGAAAATGACAGGTATCAACAGTAATCAATCAGTGGCTTTGAGGGAAAATACCTTTTAAAAATGTGAAAAAAGTGTGTCTAGGTTCATCTGTTTTTGCAGTTCATTTTCAGTTTTGTTATTTACTCTGACTTAATGTTGAGTGATGCAGATTTGTGTCTACCATTCTGACTTGTACTGTATGTTTAGTTGGGCACTTTTCCACTTTGACTGTTTTCCTTGATTATTTTACTTTTGTTTTTTTTTAAGTACTACACTGCTGTTAATGTATGTATTTGCCTTTACAGATTCTACTTTGGTTGATTGTAGCAACCACAAAAAACGTGTTTTTTTTTGGTTTCACAGTCCTGCGTCTATATCAGTCTGACCATTTGAAAGCGACTGAACCAAGTGAATTGAAACTTGCCATGATTATTGACCACTTAAACATATCTGTCCTGTCAACTTTTGGCATAGGCAGTGCTTTTTTGTTCAGTGGTGCTACTGCTTGTAACAAGAAAAGACTGAATGACTTTACACTGCTGCTTTCAGGATATGTAGCATTACTGTTAGTAGCAATAAAAGACTCTCAAAATTCTGTGCAGGGCTGCAACTAATATTTATTTTCATTATTGATTTCTTTATTTATTGAGAAATTGATGACTAAAGACATCCCTGAGATAACAGAAAATATCTCAATCTCAAAGTGAAAATAGCTAGTGATTAACACAGCCACCCTTTTTAAAGCTCTTACTTTTATGAAACTTTGTTTTTTATGTGTATTTTAATTCCATAAAATACACATAAGGAAGAACATAAGGTCAGAGACATTAGTAAACATTGGTACATATCATCACACAGAGGTAACTCTAAGAACTCTTTGCATAAAGAAAAATTTGCATACAGACCGTGACGCTGGAACGGATTAATTTTGTTCTGCGAGGTACCACTGTACTGCCTTAATCAGTGTTTGCTGTAAGAAACAGTCCCATTTTTCCAATACTTTCCCCCCATATCCTTCTGTAGCACAGAGAGGGCGTAAGTCATCTTTCCATGGAACATACAGTATATGAATGACAAGTCCTGTGAAAAGATCTACATTTAGAAGGTTGCTCTTAAAAACCAAAATTGTCTCCCAGATTTTTTTGTTGCAACCAGGAAAGCCTTAAGAAGGTATAGGTCATGCTTGCATAAACCCTCAATAATAACTCTGAGAAACAGAATCAGAGAATTGCAAATCTATTTTTAGGTCCAGAGCTCTTGATATGATATGTCCCATGTTTTGCCAGAAAGTTTGAATATGTGGACGTAACCACAATGTGGGTTATGATCTGCTTGGTGTGATCTGCTTGCAACGGTCCACGCTGCCTTCAGCAAGAGTACAGGGTCCCAGTTAGTTTGGATTTCTGTTTTGGCATTATGAAAAGGAATTAAACTCTACAGCAAAAAATCCTTGTGATTAATTCCATTGCTGACAGCTGATTAATTGAATTATCATTACAGCTCTAGTATTGTATTACCAGATTCTGGCCAATACTACCCTACTGTACATGTACAATGTATGTGCATGTTCATGTCATAGCAGCTTTATTTTCTATATGAGAATGCATTTACGGTAGTTTTTTTCATGTGTTCCTACATGTTGTTAGACCCTGGTGTAATACTGGTTTAATACCTCCACTAATGTATGCATCGGCACCACACATGGCTACAAGCATGTACAGAACTGCCAGAGCAGTTATGTGGAAGCTTCAGCTGACTCGTTGTTTTCTTGCCTCACCTAGAGGTTGTGTTGTTGTTAAAGTGGGTGAATGATTCGTTTCAGTGTGTACGCCACAGGTCAGCATATTTATGCAGCCTCGATCGACAGGAAACACTTGAGCTCGTGCCTCGCGGACTAACAACGTTGAGTGTCAGGGGGTTCTGTGGTGCACTTGAGACAAAAGAAGATCACAGCTGAATGATAAACCGAGCACATGCTTTGGTTGTGTAAGTGTAGTTGTAAGAGTGGTTTTCAATATTGAACACTGAAGTTTATACAATAATAGGCTCACAGAAAAACAGAATGACTGGTATTGTTAGCTTGTTATTTACTGATGGCATCTTGTGTACTGTTCTTGACTTCAGATTAAAGGCTGCTCCTTGGGTTCAGCTTTAACACCTGTGTCAGTGTAAATGATTAATGATATACGTAAAGAATCTGATTAATGTCTTGTTGTGCCAAAGCTGCTACTAAGTAATGCTATTTAAACTTCTTATTCTTCATCTCCACTCCACTAAGCTACGTTTTTCTTTCCCATTATGAACACAGTGCTGGACAATAAATCAGCCTGTACCAGAAAAGGGATTACTCTTCTCTGAGTGGTGCTCAACCAGGAGCGAGGTACGCCCACTCCTACATGTCTGAGATTGAATGGCGGTGCATCATCAACTGAGCCATAAAAAAAAAGCATCTCAAAGAGCCGGTTTGTGATGTCGCAAAGATGAAGCAGTCAAGCACTGGCAGTGACCCTCAAGCATCCCTGAGCACCCGGACATGAGGCAGCAGCGTCTCAGCCCCTGCTACTGTTTCAAATGTCATGGCTAATGCTCACCTCACTTCAGTGGCCGAGGCTGAGCTGGGTCACAGCCTGCTCTGCTGCCTCACACAATCTCAGCCTCAGTCCAAGTCCTCCTCATGCCTTTGCTGCAACTCTTCCTTTTGCCAGTAGACAATATTTAAAGTTATTGATTGGGTTGTGTTAAGGAGGAATGGCCACCGGGAGTTAGCAGCAGAAATCCCAATAGGGAGCTAATGCCTCTCTCAGGGACTTCATCCATGTACTGTCAAAATCTGTGATATGTGGAAACTGGGCTGTAGAGAGAGAGAGGAAGAGGAGCAAACACAGCGAGGGGGAGAGAGGAGGGAATAGGAGTATTGGTTATACATGCTAGTCTGTCACATCTACAGCAGGAAGATGCTGTAATCCTTCCAACTGGGCCTGCAGACAAAAGGGCGAGTGAGGAAATGGCTGTGTGAGCTATTGAAAGAGATACAAACATAATGGGTTTGTCAAAGTCTGACTGATTAAACTCGATGCACCTGAAAACGATGCAGCTCTCATGCAACCATTTAACCTCTTCTGTGTGTTCAGTCGATTGTTCCTGTTTGCATCTTGCATTGATTTCTGAGAGCCGGTACCAGAGTTTGAGAACTATTGAAAATGATGGTGAAGTGCCAGACTGTTCAATAGTGAAAACCCCTGACAAAGGTGTCTGTATGTGAGCTCCTTCTCATGGATTAAAAACAAATCTGCCTCAGCAGTCTGCCATTTGTAGGGCTGTTTATAATGATGAGCTGGAAAAAACATAAATGAGTGACATGCTTTTATGTTAGTGTGTCTGACACCTTGGCTGGTGTTCAAAATGATTGGTTACAGCTTAAATGTGATCATTTCTAGTAGCAGAAATTGTACTCCTGCCTTATTTTTTGTTTTTTTCCCCATTTCAGACTTAAAGAAAAAAACAAGTAGGTCTGTGTTTGACTTCGGTACTTACCGTACGTGATTTCAATAATGGATGCTAACTGTGGCTGTTTAATTATGATGAAGTAACAACATATACTCTAAATACACTACATACATGACCTCATTTGTAAAAGTGATCTCTCCCTAGACCCCCTTTGGCAGTAGAGGTCAAAACAACAACTCTCATAATTCTGTGCTACATCACTTACTGCCACATGTCTGCCATAAAAGAAAGTTCATGTTATGACACATACTAATATCAATTTCAGACTACCTCCTGGGCTTTTACAGTTATTATTACTTGTTAATTTGAAATGAACAACACTGAGGTATTTGAGGTAACATGGCGACTATTAGAGACCACCGAGAGAGGGGTGATGTTTAGAGAACAAGATTACTTTGGAGTGTTAAGTCATGGAATTTTGTGTGGGCATTTGGGGTGCATATGAGTACGCCAGAGGACGACTGGGTGTTAAATTAATCCTTGGCCCAAACATGTGCCACCTCGAAAGATGAGACAATTAGAAGTCGCTCACAGAGGCAGACCCTGATGGCACTCTCATTAACAGAGAAAGTGCGTGTGTGTGCGTGTGTGTGAGAAAGAGTTTGAATTCTTAGAAATAGCTATCAATATGACTAACGAGGCCTTCCAGAATTTGCCAATTAGATGTGGTAAAAAGAGGCCTTTTAAAATTTGACTTGTAGGGGTATTTGTGAACTTCACATGCCAGAAGTTGTCAGTAGTGGAAGAAGTGTTCCGGTGCTTCATGTATGTTGAAGTAACAATTAGACACTAAAAATTCAAGCAATTAAAATCAATTTTTAATTCAAAACCTTGCTCAAATAATACTATAGAAGTATTAACAGCAATGTATACTTAAAATAAAACTAACATATAATAATCAAAGTGGTTCTTGTGCATCAAAATGCTTTGTGTCTTGGTTTTAGTATTAAATGCTTCATATCACCACTGTACCGTATTTTCCGCACTATAAGGCGTACCGGATTATAAGGCGCACCCCCCAAAAATGTCATTTAAAATTTTGTTTTGTTTTTATAATCAGGTGCGCCTGATAGTGCGGAAAATACGGTATTCTTCAGCAGGAGTACACCGACAGTGGATTTTTAAAGTCTGATATGTAATGGTAGTTCATAACAAGAAAGAAGATTAATGAACCAATATTACCAGCCCCTGAAAAAGTAAGCAGAATGCAAAGATCAATGGCCCGTAAGTATCAGAGGTTAGTAGTACTCAAGTACCTTTACTCCTTTACATGGACTTGAGTAATTTTTTCAAATTACATTTTTATAATACTGTATAAATGCACTTGTACTCAGTTACATGTGGCCACACCTCAGTGAGTAGGAGTAAGAAAAGTTGAAATTGTAAAAATGTACAAAAAGGAACAAAAATAGCAAAACATTTGCAAAATAAAAAAAAATTAAATTATCAAGAAAACTGACGGAAATAGTCAAGTAAATTACAAAATAAGACTACATCGGAAGCACAAATGACTAACGAAGGCAAAAATGAAGAAAACAATCGAGCAATTTAACAAAAACAATCAAGAAATTGAACAAAAGTCCAGTAAAACATGCAACAAAATGAGCAAAAATGATCAAAATAATCAAATTAGTGAATAAAAATGAACAACATAAGAAATCAAGCAGAACAAAAAGCAAAATAAAAGTAAAAGTAAAGTAAAAGTTGAGCAATTGAGCAACGCCATTGGTAAAATGTCATGTGAGTTAAAAATATTAACAAAATAATGAAAAATTAATAAAATAAAATTTCTGATTAATATGTAAGGTTGTAATAAATTCCAGGTTATGAAGGTATTCAATATTTGAGTGTTTTTTTTTAGGAGCTACTCTTTTACTCTTGTCCAGTACTGTTGAGTAGAAGTATTGTAACCACCTCTGAATCTAACCAGTGGCATTGTTCAAAATGTCTTTATGATATTGTAAAAGTTATTTCATAAATTTGTATAATTACATTACTTCTGCTTTTCCTTCAAAGATGATGTGATGAGGGGCTGGAAGACTTAAAAGTCTGTGAAGTTTGCCTATTTTTATATATAGAGTTTGACAGGGAAAGGGAGGATATATAACAAAAATAAATAGAAAATAACACTGGCGTTGGTTATGAGTGAAATGGCCATTTTAAATGGTGGTATCAGCACAGAATTTGTCAAATGTTGTCTCCCTAAAATTAGCTATTTTTGAATATATGAAGCAATCATTGAATATGTCAAAGCAATAAACACCAGAATGACTAAATCTGTAAATAAATAAATAAATAAATAAATAAATAATAAATTGTAATTTTTTGACCTGCTGCTTTCCCTGTTTGCCCTACTGATACAAATTAATCAGCCAAATCAATCTGTGTCTACATTGCACTGCTGCACATTTGTAGGGTTGACTCATTTGAGCTATTTTATATATTGTTCTTTAATCTACACAACAATCATACGTTTGCTGTCTGCAGAGAACTATGTGTCTCTAAAAAGTATTTTCATAATTTTAACCCTGGAAACCATTTATATCATGTTTCCTTGATCGAAAAAACAACAAACACACCACCTAGAGCTGTAAAAGCAGTACATTATACAGTACGCATGTCAGCTTGCTGGGTCAGTGAGATGCTCCATTAAACGTACAGTACAGCTAACTGTATCATCAGAGTCAGTGGAGGGGAGAGACGCAAATGGCCTTACGATGTTCCAGGCTACTAGGTCTATAGGACATCTACAGTCTATAATAATACACAGGAACGAGCACTCGACAGAAGTTTCAAGCAGTTTCGGATGTTAGAGCTTTCACATGCAATAAATGTAACAATAAACCACATTGTATGGCTTTAAGGTACAAGTATGTGGTGCAGTTTTGAGCACAGTGTTGGTACTAGTTTGATGATGCTTAATGGGCCTTTTCCTGAAAGTAGAAAAAGTAATGGAGGCTGTAAAATATGTGAAAAATACTGAAAAATAATGTGAACAGTTTATTGTCGATTGCATAGTGTAGTTTGATTTATGAGTCAACAGCATCTAATGAAACAAATAAAATAACTCCTTTATCTAAGTCATTTGCAATATTATATATATATATTTATTTGTAAGTAAAAGATTTTATAAACCAAATATTATATACTTTGTACTGTTCCCTCATGCTTTCATATATGAGATTGTATGGAAGTATGGGGAAATACATAGGAAACTAGGATGTAGTCAAGCACTCAGAGATCACGCACCTCCACCAAGGCAGCTCAGTTTCTCTTCATAGAGGGATACAGCAATGAAAACAAATGATAAAGTTATACAAATTGTCAGTTTTAATGTTCTTTTATCATTAGTTCAATAGTTATTCATGAAAAACCATACTTCCATAATGGCGGTTTTCTTCTGGATTTAGCTCTGTAAATGTTGAATATACAGTAGGTTAAATCCATGGGCACATTACTGAATCAGCAGACTTTACAATACTGTTTGGTGTCAGTTTCATGTCGATAGCTTTATTTACTACATTATAGTAGCTATTTTTCCTCAAACCCAGTAGGTATAAGCACTCTGGATCACTATATCTGGAATATTGTCCATATCTAGGTCAAACTTTGTGGTTTGATAGACTATATTACAGTGTTATCCTATGTTTTTTTGGCAAAATTTTCTGGATGTTATTTGTGGTTTTATAAGGACAAATGTTGAATTTGACCCTATCACACAATGTTGAGTTGTTTAAAAATCTTCTGGATCCAACACGATGGTCCAGAACACTCTCAGAATCTAACTGATTGATCCTTGTGCCATCTTTGACATATTTTTTCATCAAAAATTGTTCATAACTTTTTGAGTGCCAAAGACATAGCCTACTTGGTGAAGGTAACAAATGTTCAACTAATATACAAGGTGTTTCAAAAAGGTGGATCCAATTTAAATCCGGTATATTTCTTGATAGCAACATGGTAAATACATAACACAAAAGTTCCAAGTGGTTTAGTAAATTTTTAAGTTTTATTAGCCATTTTACAAATGCTCCATGTGCCCTCCACCTGCTGCATGAACAACATATAGACGATAGTTGAATTTGTCTCAAATGACCCTCAGAGTGCCTTTGTCCAGTCCAGTCACCACTGCTGTCATTCTGTTTTTGAAGTCATCCAGATTAGTCGCTAATCCTGACACAAAAACAGTCTTTGACGTATCCCCACAAGAAAAAGTCACAAGGTGTAATGTCTGGGGATCTTGGAGACCAATGGTGTAGCACCAAGTCATTGAGTCATGTACACTTGGTAGTAGTTTTTAAAATTCCATGCCCCGCCCTTTCATGTGGTAAGCGTTTCATACACGGGCGGTTTGTGGTTGCAGA
Source organism: Pseudamia nigra (assembly GCA_029823295.1). Taxonomy (NCBI): domain Eukaryota; kingdom Metazoa; phylum Chordata; class Actinopteri; order Kurtiformes; family Apogonidae; genus Pseudamia; species Pseudamia nigra. The sequence continues at coordinate 2,338 of JAQQAE010003206.1, read as the reverse complement.
GATATGGTCAAATTAAAACACTTAAATTGAATGACATAGTTGAAGATAAATAGTCCATATTGTGTACAGGGCAATGCACCATGCACTACCCCACAATATGCAGTTTGTTTCAAGTCAGACAAAAACATCATGGACTGAGAGGAAATTATATGCACAATAAACAGGTCATAAGAATCAATATTAAATATCATAGCATAACAGGCAAAGGGGTAACATTACAGAATAATTGCACAGAGGAGATGAATATTTCACAGCTGTATGAAATTTAAAGAAAAAGTGAATATGAAGAATTAGCTCACTAAATAAGTTGTTTTGTTTTTGTAATAAATATAGCAATGTTACTAACTGAAAAACTAATTGAAACCAATGTTCAAGTAAAGAAAAATGGAAACTTTTACTGCTGGTAAATCTAAGTCATAACACAAGGTATTATAACATGTCATCTTACGTCCTCTGGAATTACAATGTCTGCCATGACAAAATTGCCCTCTGACATTATCTTTAAGTGCTTCACAAGTGTCAAGTATCTGTTATGAAGCAGGGAAACCCTCAGGGCGGCATAAGAGACTTGGTTTCCCCTCTGCTGTGTTCGCGATCGTCTGCACAAAATGAAGATTATGTGATTGGCGCGATGTAAATGTGTGTGTATAGAGAGAAATGACAAGTTCAACGTGACTTTCTGCTCAACACTCATTAATAATCTTCCATGTGTGGTGTGTTGAGCACACATTGCTGACGCTGTGGTGTAGACACACACCGGCCATCTGGGAACTTGTTTTGATTGTTGTAATTTCACAGTGCGCTGACAGCGGAGGGATCCACTTGCAGAATTTATTAAAGAATGCACGGCGAAATGCAAGAAAAGGACACATTTGCCGTCATCTTCATTTCTGGCCATGTTTGTGTGTAGACATTTTGTGATTCAGTTGTGTGAAGTTGTTGAAGAAGTGGTGTGGGAGTACATTGAGGTTGAGAGACTGTGCATGTTCATATTTTAACACTGAGGCCTTTTACACTTTAAACATAAATTGATTGTTTCATAACATGTCGATGAATATTTAAAATGAAATCAGTCGTCTCTGTCCTTTGCTTTGGCACTTTGTGTTTTTAATCATTAAAGACCTTGAAAGACCTTTTTTCACGTCTGACTCTCATAATAATTTTCTCTCATAATAATTTAACATATTTTGTCACTTAGCATCATAGAATTGAATAGTCAAAGTGCCAATTTCACATTTGCATCGATGTGAAATAATTAATTTGCCAATGATTTTTAGCAAATGTACTATCATTTGTGAGAAAAATGATTTTTCACAATGCCGTGGGTGATCATCGAGGTCTTTGAGAGTTAAACTTTTATTTTATTGGCTTCCTTCCATCAAGTGCAGTCTCACAATCCAATACAGTCTTGTGTTTTCATTTCGTACTAGCAACACAGCTATAAATGAATTAAAGAACAGTCTGTGGACTTCAGCAACTTCACATAAAGGTTGAATAAGGACATTATAAAAGTGTTAACATAAAATTCACAGTTAAGTGTGAAAATAGCAGGGAAAAAACAAGTAAAAAAACGACATGTATTACCAATTGTCTAAAAACCCAGAGAAATATAAAGGAATCATCTACTATGTATTTACAGCAAAACAAAATATATAAAATATATACATTTCTAATAAAATTGTAACTTTTGATTACTTTCTTTTGTGCAGAAAGTTGTTTCTGAACAATTATTTTTCCAGCGTAAGGACTGAAGCGGATTCCCCCAGTGGCCATTTGCCAGTACTACACTCCATCCCAGAAAACATTTTCCCCATTGACCCTAATGCTAAGAGATGTCTTTAATACTGCTAACAGGGTACTTACAGCTGAAGGCCTGAAATTATTTTGTCATTTGGAAGTTTGAAAAGTTTTAAATTACCAAAATTCTCAAAAAATCTGTGACATTATCTGCTGTGCACAACCTGAGCAGGACCTATGCACAACGGCGCTAGCACACCAGCGCAGTGGGCCACATAATGCAGAAATAACGCAAAAGTAATTTTTTTTCACTTCATTGCCACTGAATAGCTTTCTACAATGAATGAACAAGCATAACTTTTGATTTCCACAGATAACATGCAGGGGGGGCCAGTGGAGTCTTTCTAGTGGTCATCATGAAGGCTGGACCTTCACTAGAAATTTAATACATATTTTTACAATATAGTACACAGACATCCTGGGCACAACGTCAAAATGTCTGCTGTAATATAGATTTGTATATACTTGTTGTGAGGGTTGTGTCAGGAAGGGCATCCGACGTAAAAACCTATGCCAGATCAAACATGCGAATCATTGGTAT
>JAQQAE010003205.1:0-20650 GCA_029823295.1 Pseudamia nigra | reverse complement strand
GCGTGTCTCTTGCAACGAGCCATTTCGGGGTCTTTACACACACAAATGGTGCGGGACTTGACTGGAATTACTCCATATATAAGGCGCACCGGATCATAAGGCGCAGTGTCATATTTGGACAAAATTGACGGCGTTTAGATGCGCCTTATAGTGCGGAAATGACGGTACCGTCAGTAACATGTATGACCACCATGTGCTGCAATGAATGCTGCTAATCTTTGTTGCATTGAAACCACTAAATGACAGATTTCATGTTAGGGTATGGCCTGTCACTGCTGTAAGGCATTTGTGAAGCTGAATAACAGTGCTGGGATGTGGATACAGGCTGGATCCAGATTATCCCATAAAAGTTCTATGGGAGACATATCCCATGAGAATGCTGGGAAGGAAGGAAGGAAGGACAGACGCTTTATTGATCCCACAGGGAAATTCACAAGTTTCAGTCTTTAGAATTCAGTCACGAAACTGGACAACTGCATTGTCCTGCTGCCATGTCAGATTGTGTTGGCATTCATGAAGATTTGCAGTGATGTGTGGCATGACAACAAACTGGGATTCCAATTTTGTTGACTTACTTTTATAGGCCTCATATCCCCAAACAAAAGGCCATTCCTAATTGCTAGTGACAGTTCAGCTTTAGTCAAAACACACCAAACCTGAGTTTATCCAACCACGCACTCAACAGTGTCTGTGGTTGTGTTTAGGTGCAAATGCATGTTCTATGACTTAAAACCTTGAAGTGAGCTGGGTGGAATCTGGGAGCAACAGAGATCTGACTGGAAATTGGCTGAAGTACTGACGGTAACACAGAGCGCTCAGTTCAGTGGCACAGGGTTTTGCACAGACTATACTTTGAAACCACTGTGCTAGACAGATAATCTGGTGATGAGTGGAGGCGAGAGCCAGGTTTTAAAGTAGGAGAAACAGGTGGCTTGATTGCTGATGACTGATGAACTGCAGTTGTGTGGATAGGGGATGGGACAGGGGCTCCAGGTAACTCCACCCAGCTCTAGACACACACACACACACACACACACACAAAGAGAGAAAGAGACTGAAGAAATGAAAGAAAAAACTACAACCCTGACACAAACATTATCTGAGGTGCTGTAAATTGGTTGTTTCTGAGTCTAATAATTTTAATAAACTTCTCCTTTGCAGCAGAGGTGGCTCTTGGTCTTTCTTTCTTTCCTCATGAGAGCCAGTTTCATTTTTTTATTTAACCTTTATTTATACAGGTGATCCCATTGAGACCCAAAATCTCATTTACAAGAGAGACCTGTTTCAGACATCAAATAAATTACAGCATTATGAACAATAAATTAATCTACAGTGGTTGCATGTTTATACAAAACAAACTAAGAACACATACAGGATCCCAAGGATGATTTCACAAAATCACTTACGCAACTTTTAAAATCAGGGGAACATTCAAAGTTCTTGACTTTTTTGCATTGACTGGCCATTTTTTTTAATCTATGTTAATGTTGAATATACATCAAATCCGTGGACACATTACTGACTCAGCAGACTTTCTGCTACAATTTGGTGTCAGTTTCATGTCTATGGCTTAATTTTGTATCATACTACCTTACAGTAGCTATTTTTCTTCAACCCCTGTAAGTATAAGCATTCGGGATCACTATATCAGGAATATTGTTCTTATCTGGATTAAACTTTGTGGTTTGATAAAATACATTGTGGTGTTTTTTTGGCAAATTTTTCTGGGTTTCTTTTGTGGTATTACAAGGAGAAATGTTGAATTTGGTCTTATCTCACAATGGTGAAGAATCCTTTAAAAATCTTCTGGCTCTAGGCAATGGTACAGATCACTACCACAGTCCAATGGATTGGTCCCTTTGCCATTTCTGACATACCCTGAAAATTTCATCCAACTTCATTCATAATTTTTCAAGTTTTGTTGTACTGTACTGTACTTTTGTTGTACTGTACAAATACTGTAGATAAACTAACACCAATAAATACATAGCCTCCAAGGTGATGGTGCAGCCAGTAACCAGTTTCATCATTTCATCATTTGATAGTTGTGGTGACTGCACTTGGGAACACATTCAAGGTGGAGATTTTTCTAATTGGCTTACCTTCATTTCTTAAAGGAACAATATAACAAAATAACTATTTTCTCTACACTTAACCATTTCTTGTTGTAATACAGACTTATACAGTCGTTGTAGAACCACTAACAGGGCTATTTATTAACCCTCCTACATCCCTTCAACTGGTGTTCTACCTTTCTCTCTAAGACACAAAAATGCTCCAATAAAAAATGGCATAGAAATATTATTTAATAACGCATATTACAATATATTATGGATACCATTTTTAGCTTCTGCCCTCATTATACATATATCCAGTAGTTGTGACTAGAACCTGACTCTAAAATGAGTTTAAAAAAAAACAAAAGTGAATAATTTTCCATTTTATATATGCAATTTTTTGCTTGATTTTGTTTAATGTTTATTTTTTGTGTTGTGTCAGATAATATAGTAAATGTCACCCTTGAGACACAAAAAGTGCCAATCAAAGATATCCATAGAAATATTATCTAATAATAAATAATGACATTTTTTGGGATACAGTTTTTAGCTTCTGCCCTCACCATACATAGCAAATATTCATTGCATTTCTGAAATTTAACCCTTTAATTACCAGTATTTGTGGCACAGAAATGTGATGAAAGGACAAAGGTGAGACTATTTTGATTATACAATGTGTAGGAAAAAAATTCTGAAATTTTAAACTTCAGCCCAAAATATACACCTGCAACAATTTTTATGCTATTTGTATCAACACAGTCAAAATTGGGCACAAAAGACATCTTAAGACATTGAAAAATGCCCTAGGGACTTAGTTAACTTTGTACCCACCCTTCTTCTGCACATGTTCTTGTTTAACACTCTCTTGTTTACTACATGATTTCATACATGAAAGCGAAGGTGTGTGCAGACTTTTTGCTGGTAGTGTACATATTTCACAAATGTATAACAGATGAAACTGATTCTTAGTCTGTTTTCATTCTATTGCATGTAAAACTCCAGTAGAACTTCTGAGCCTACTGACTTGTGAACTTGTTTTCAGTAAATGATGACACTAATTATCTCCAGCATACTGCATGTTGGTGGTCCGTTTAAGAGCTTTCCTCCTGAATTGGCTAAATAGGGCCTTTTCGGTGCGCCTGTAGCTTTAGTCACACCATTGTGATCTGTCTCTGAAGGATTTCTTGGTTTCTCTAACTAAAGCCAAGTGTGCAAAACGCCGCTAATTGAGTGTTACACCGTCGTCATTCACAAGCTCTTAATGGTTTCCAGTCCATGGTGTTAGTCACTGCCAAGGCTCAGCTAATAAGGATCACAGCTTTCTCCTGTTGTCTGGAAATACAGCACTGCCCAGGGGCGCCATTGTTCATTTCACTCCTTGTTATGCTTTCATGACACTACTAGATATGATGAATCCCTTCTCCACAATTATTCCTTTCACTTTTGCATCTGTTTATCTTAGTAGTTGCCAAGTAAACCAAAGATATGCTCCGTGGTTATGAGGCAGCCTCATTAGAATGAGTCAAGTCTGTGGCATGAACAGAGCTCTGTTTTTTTTCTGTCTGTGGTGCAACCATGTCAAACCACTGGCATCTCATTCTAAAGTCTCCATTCAGTGGGAACAGCAGAGGTACTGGATTTTGAATATCACTCAGATGCTATAAAGAAAACACTGCTTCCTAAACAGTATATAAAGGCCAACACGCTCATTCATCAATCTGGGGCAGCTGTGGCTCAGAAGGCAGTGAAGGTCATTCACTGACTGGAAGGTTGATGGTTATCCCTGATCCCCAGCTCCTTGTGTCCAAGTGTCCTTGAGCAAGACACTGAACCCAGTTCCTCCCAGTGACTCTTTCACTGGGGTGTAGATGTGGGAAGCAGAGCAAAGCACCTCGAGTGCTGTAGGGTAGAAAAGTGCAATATAAATCCATTTACTATTTCCTATTTACTAACTGATTTTAAAAGGTCCCACAATGTAAAATCCACTTTTTGGTGTTTGAAATTGTAATGAACTGGATGATGGAAAATAAAAGCTGTAAAATACACTGTATACTTGTTCGGTCCAGGCAAATGCACACAATAAAATGAACAATAGGAAGTAATAGGTCACAGGTGGCTCAGGGGGTAGAGCGACCAACAACCAGAGGGTTTGTGGTTCAAACCCCGCTCCATTCTAGTCTGCCATTGTGTCTGTGGACAATGTTCAAACCCTTTACCTACCACATGACATATAGTGTATGTTTTAGCTGACAACATTATTTCATTCTTTTTGTTAATTAAAAAAAAATAATTTCCTTGATTTAGTTCATTTTCTGCATTTTGCACACTATTTGGTTTAGTTTTTGTTCATCTTTCTTTATTTATATAATTATTTTATTCATTTTTGTGAATTTTGGTTTATTTTTCAGATTCATATGATTATTTTGTTGATTATTTTATTAATTTTGTTGAACAGTTTCGTAATTTTTTGTACATTTTCATTAACTTGAATTCTTATTTTAGTAATTTTTGTGGGGGTTTTTGTTCATTTCTGTGATTTTGCTCCTTTGTCTCATTTTTGTTAATAATTTTCTTTTTTTTTTTTTTTTTAGTTTCCATTTTTGATCATTTAATTTATTGTATTGTTTGATCTTGTTCGTATTCTGGAAGATATTGTTTGTTTTGTAGTTCATTTTTTCTTATTTTTTTATTTTGTGCTTATCTTGGTCATTTTGATTTATTAACATATACTGTATGTTACTTTCATCGCTGGACAACACCTAAGGAGCCACTTGGGGGTGGGGCTACATTACACCAATCATAAACAAAACAAAAGGTATTAGACCCATCTGCTTGAGCCAGCAAAATTCTAAATTCTAAAGCTTTAAATCACACTGCTGTGATTTGACTTTATGTATGTTAGAAAGGTATCTGTTTAGGGATGGATTCACACTCAGTGGAAATGACCGTGACCAACCACTACCCAGGTCTTTTTAAGCAAAAATAGACAGCAGTGAAAATGCTGTGGAGCTTGAATTTGTGACTGTAGCTCTGGATGTTAGAGTTTGACACAGAATTTCAGTGCTGCACTGATACATGATTGATAGGTCCTGTATAGAAATTATTTTAGAAAGAGGGTTTAAAAAGACTCAAGGGACTCCCTTGAGTCTTTTAATTACATTCTGCACCGTAGTATGTGAAATATCCAAATCCCTTCCTATCCTTCTTTGAAGTTTCTCATGCATTTAATGACAAACCAGCTCTCCTTGGTCCATCTTTGCTCCTGAAGGACTAACCCTCTTCTTGGATGTTCCTTTTGTACCAAATGATGCTTAAAATCACTGTTTCACATCAGCTGTTTCTAATGAGAATGTTGTCAATGATTTCAATTTATTTTCAGCCTCAAAATCACCCTTGGCTCATATTTTTACAAATTCTTCCAGACCTAAAATTGAGGCATGGCTCTATATTCCCCAGACAAAACATGGAATAAGTCATGTGTACACTGTTCACAAGGAAATATGAGTCAAAGTAAATCTTCTAATCCGCATTTTTGGCATTAGGGTTGTAATTACTGCTTCCCTGTGTCCACCTAAAAAAATGACTAGATCTTTCTTAAATATCTCATGCCTGTTTCTGTAAATGATGTGTCTAAATACTTGAGATTTTAGCAGTAGTGGAGTCTAAATCCTTGCCATGTCCTATAAAAAAGCTCTCTGTTTTTGCTGGATTCCTCTTTAATTTTCCATTAGACATCATCAAAGACAACATACACTTTCCTGGATTTTTTTTTCCTTTAGAAACATTTCTGTGTTTCCAGCAGCTTAAAGCCCCACAGCCAGCCGCTGACTTTTTCAGTGCTCCACAAGCTGCATTCTTTGTACGTGTCACAATGTTGCCTTCCACCTGTCAGTCAAATAAGATTAGAGAGACCAGTGAGATGGCATGTTGGACAAACGCAGCATCACAGGACTGAAAGGTTTAACAGATTAGCCCCTTCTCTCGTGGGAAGACCAACACCCCAGGTATCAATCTTCTCTGTGGCTGTGCTCCGCCGCCTCCAGGGCTGGGAACTTTGAAACAAATAATACCACTGCCTCTGGCATCCAAAAGAGACAAATGCTGTTATGTAAAGTGGGTTGGGCAGGCAGCAGCAATGTGAGCTGATTTGACAACCTGAAAAATTATGTCATGAATTGAAATTTCCCACCGTGGCCATATGCGTTTCAATCACGCTACCCGTCAGAATGTGGACACACCTTCTCCTGCAATGTTTATTCTTTTCAGCCTTGTCCACTAATACTTTTACTTGAACTGAAAGTAGGGATTAAGAGATAAAAGTGCTTTTTATGGGAAAGTAGCAATGATCTTCAGTCTCTTTTCAAGTTTTATCATCACATGCAGTATTTTACTAACTCAATTTTGAAAAAGATGATGTATCAGGCAAGAAAATGCAGACTTTTTTTCTGTTATGTGTCCCTTTAGCTTTGGATGAACATTCTCCTTCAGGCTTTTTTCTTTATTTTTATCATTTTCAACATTGTCCATTAATCCTGAAGACATCCAAGCTGCGATGGACCATGTACAGAATTATGTAGTGAACACAAACCGCAGAATGTGTTTTATATTTTAGATTGTCCACAGCAGCGACATTTAACTTAGATGACACCTGTGCACGGTCATGGCATTCTCACATCATATTCATATTCATGAAGTAGTAAACTGGAATGATTTTCAGTTCACAGGTGTGTCATTTTAAGAGTTGATTTGTGCCATTTCTTGCATTCTTAGACCTTGTCCACACAGAGATGAAAACAGTCTATTTCTTTTTTGTTTTAGAAATGGTTTTAGTAAATACAGCATCATCTAAAAAATGTGTGTCCATACAAAACTACTGAAAACACTGTAGTCTATACGCCAAGCTGTAAGTGACACTGTAATGCTGCTGTAGAAATATACAGTACTAAAAACACAGAAGAACTCAATGAGCATGTGCATACATCTGGTGTGATTTACTGTACACAAACACAAGACACTGTGGTAGTAGAGGGACAGAAGTTTTTGCTATTAAAGCCATAACAAGGTCAGCAGCTTCTGTAGCACGAAGGCATCTCTCTAATCCACCAATGTTTCTGTTGGTGGCGGAGTTAGCGCATGCAGGTTAAGGTGCAGAGGTGGGGCTATGGCATCATGGTTTCATAAAAGATGCGTATGGATTGTAAACACAGAACATAAAACCGGTATTTTGATATTTGTTCACTGTGTTCACTCAAACATTAATATATTCAGGCTCCCAAAATGCCGGTTCCTATTTCCTGTGGTCCTACACTCGTCTCTGTCTAATATGCTTTAAACCATCAGTCGCCTTGTGTGGACGCAGGGTGTGTACAGGGTCAACAACCTGAGTAGTGCTACTACAACCACTGTACAAATCTGTATTATGACAAGAAACAGTTAAGTAAAAACAAACTACAGTAGTCCATTGTAACTGTAAGAAATGAAGATCAGTCAATTGGAAAAATCTCCACCTTGAATGTGTCACAAAGTGTAGACACCAAAACAACCAAACAATGAAACTGGCTCTCCCAGGAAAGGAAGGCCAAGAGCTACCTCTGCTGCACAGACGTTTATTAGAATTACCAGACTGAGAATCTGATGATGGTCCTCATGAGAACCATTTTCATCGTGTGTAATGAGGGACTGTCTTTTCTCTTCACTGTTTCTTGCCATAGTATGGATTTGTACCACAGTTGCAGTAGCACTAGTAGGACTACTGACTCATCCACAATAACTCTTCTGGGTTGCTGAACACTTTTTTGTTTACTACATAATTCCTTGCATGTTCTTTCACAGTTTGGATGTCTCCAATATTAATGTACAATGTTAAAACAATAAATCAAAGAAAAACCACTAAAGTAGACTTTTTGTCTGAACTTGTGACCAGTTGTGTAGCTTCGGTGTCATATGTACTGTAACTTCCTGGACTAAACACGTTATTTTTCTCAGCAGGTTTTCAGTCATTCAGTAAATTCCAGTGTGAAAATCACTTTATGTAAAACACCAGTCTGGCTGTAATCACTGGTGGTTATGGACACACATACCAAATCTCTCTTTTTTTTTTTCCTCCCCAAATTGGCCCATATCATCATAGTTACTGTTCAATGCCCAAAACCAATGTTTAATTTTATGAGCCTGAACCCAATTTAAACTTAAATTTTACCATGACATAAAACGTACCATTGCACAGGCAAACACCCCCTTTTTAATAGTTTTTCACATTGTAGTCATAAAACAAATCTTGCTGCTGGTGACAAAGTTGTTCCTTACACATAATTTTCCTGATTTAGAAATTTATAATAGCCTGCTGGGCCCTATGATTAAGAATCTGTAAGAATCTTCAGTTCTTTACTGCACTGAGAGGGTTTTAAGATGGAAACAACATTCAGTTCCCCAGGTCAGGTGATCCCGCCCTGTGTGGGATTTATACAACCCCAATTCCAATGAAGTTGGGATGTTGCAAATAAAAACATAATACAATGATTTGCAAATCTCATAAACCCATATTTTATTTCCAACATTAACAACATATATGATGTTGAAACTGAGACATTTTACCCTTTCATGGAAAATATGACTTCATTTTGAATATAATAGCAGTAACACATCTAAAAGAGTTGGAGCAGGGGAAATAAAAGGCTTGAAAAGTAATTGTCATAAATCAAAAACAACTGGAGGAGCATTTCACACTAATTATGTTAACTGGTAACAGGTCAGTGACACAACTGGGTATAAAAGGAACATTTTAGAGAAACAGAGCCTCTCAGAGGTAAAGATGGACAGAGGTTCACCAATAAACTATGTCTAAATATTGTGGAACAATTTCAGAAAGATGTTCGTCAATGTAAAATTGTTTAGATTTTGAACATCCACCATCTACAGTGTACAATATCATCAACAGATTCAGAGGATCAGGAGGAAGCCTGGAGGTCAGAACTGAATACCGGTGGTCTTCAGGCCCTCAGGTGGCACTGCATTAAAAACAGACATGAGCTGCATCAGCTCAAGACCAGAAATCACTGTCTGTGAACACAGTTCACTGTGCAATCTACATATACAAGTTAAAGCTGCATCATGTAAAGAAGAAGACATATGATCCAGAAACACTGCTCTCCTCTCTGGACCAGAGCTCATTTGAAATGGTGTGAGGCCTTCATCTAACCATAGGACAGCTGCCTCAGACAAAACATATGGAAGCATATTCAGTATTTATAATACAGATGCTTCATTCATGCTTTTTTGTCTTTAATATACACAAAACATAAATTCACACTCATTACGCACTTCTCATTAGCCTGTTTTGTATGTGTGCAAGCAGAGGGAATGAATATTATAGAAAAGCACAGTCAAATTGTGGAAAATACTTCAGTAAAATAAATAGACTATCAGACGTACTTTGTAAAACTGGTATGAATTCTCAGTGCACAAATCTACAGGGATTTGCACAAACTTTTCCATTTAAAGCATGAGTATAGGCTTCAGGCTGCAGCCTTTCAGTCAGTTGTACACTCTGACTTTTATTTGTTTGCACATCGAGTTTTATATTCTGAAAACGACTGAACTAAAAGCACTGTATTATAGTGACCTTTCTTTCATGTGTTGCGTTTCCTGCAGAGCGTAGCCGAACCCGAGGCTCCTGCAGTGCTTCCTCCCTCCCAGCAGGGGATTGATGAGCTGTCAGAGGCTGTGGCGGGACTAAACACTGTGGAGGAGGTCATGAAGTACCTGGAGCCGGAGCGATGGCAGCTCGACATGGACGAGCTGTACAAACCGACGTGGCACGTACTGGGGAAGTCCTTCATCCATAACAAGAAAGCCAGAGGTAGGACAGATTTAAGGCCTAGGACATATTCACTGAGATAGAGAGATGTAGTCATCACAGATTTAAAGCTTCTGTATCTTAACACTTGAATTTATATCTGTACCATCTATTAACAGTGGTGGGTGGAATAAAATAAAAGTACTGCTACTTTATAATTCTAATGACTCAAATAGAAGTAGAAGTACTCTTTAGCATACTGTAAGTACTTGTGTCTCATAAAACACTACATAACTAGTGAGTAACCTCATCACATGGAATTTATAACTACCTAATATTTTACCTTCAAACAGGTCTTCGGGTCATTTTTGTTCATTCCCATGACTATTTTGATCATTTTTTGTTGATTTTGTTGATTATTGGTGCTTATCTTGAAAATTATTTAAAACTTGATTGTTTTGTTTTTTTTCTAATGTAATTCCTTAAGGTATTTAGATTTACTAATTTTGTTGATTATTTTGGGTTTTTTTTTCATTTTTAAAATCATTTTCAGGGTCTTGATTACTGTATTGTTCATTTTTGATCATTTATTTGATTATTTTTATTCATTTTTGCTCATTTTGTTGCTTACTTTATTCATGTTGATAATTGTCTTAATCAATTTTTTGTCATTTTTTAAAATTTCAACCTTTTTACTCCTTCTCATTAAGGTGGAGCAAAATGTAACTGAGAAGTGCACTTTTTATCACAAATGTAACTGAGAAATAGTAACTACTCTCTGAAGTTCATTTTATGACAAAAACTACTCCAGTACATGTAAAGGAGTAGATGTACTGTACTTGAGCACTTCCCACGTATATCACACTATACTACAGTACACGCTGCAATCTCTGATTTCAGGGCACTGTGTTGTGTCCACCCATTTATCATCATAAAATGCTCTTCTCAGCCGAAGTGCTGATGATTCCAAAGGTAACTTAGCTGGATTGTGACACGAGGCTACTGTAAAAACAGAATAATGCACTTTAAATGGACAATTTTCTAAAAAAAAAAAAACCCTCTGGAATATTGGCCAGTTGCTCATGGGAGTAGGCCTGGTTTATCTTGAATATGATTGGTTCTAAGATGTAATATATTACAATTTAAATTTCAAAATTTAGAATTCTATACTATAGTCCTGCATTATATTATATGTAAGACTGGTGACATGGCCATGCCCCTTCCAGGGAATTAAAAAAATAGTTGTCCTATGGGTTTTAGAAATCCAACTAAATTATATTGTCTTCTAAATCCCACTCAGATGCCATGGACGTTTTGTAAATGTGGCCTCTGTCTATAGTGGAACATGCTGGAAATATTTAAAAATGAAATTTGATCCATCTCTAACTATTCCCATTCAGACTCCCAAAATTATGCCCTTTAAACTGCAGCACATTAGTTAACAAATTGTTTTATTTATCTAGCAGATCTAGCATGCGCCATTAGAGACCACAGGTAAAGGGTTTATAAGGTATCTGATGGAAATTTAGGAGCTAATTTCATTCTGGCTATTTTGAGTTGGTTTTGGGCCACTTTTGACATTGCAGAATATCAGAGTAGATGCAGTTTATCCAGGAAGGAGGCATGGCCTTTATCCCAAACTAATGTCTTGACTGGTCTAATACACTCCTGATCTAAATCTTGAGACTGGGGGAAAAATTACAAGTATCAGCATTTCACGCTGGTGGATCATAACCGGGTTGTAAGTAGAGCTTCAAAATGCAAAAAAGACGTAACAGGAGCAGGAGACAGAAAAATAGAGAAGGGAATTTATTGAAAACTGCATTTCCAGCCTAGTTACAATCCACTGGCATGAAAGGCCAATGCTTGTCATTTTTTCCTCAGTCTTAAGATTTTGTTTAGGAATACATATTGGTGCATTTTAGCTTTACCAGTAACAACTTGTGATCTCCCACATCATAAAAATTCCTGTTGTGTATCTTGTTGTGACAATTTCTCACAGCTGACAATAGTGAGTACATATTTTCAACACTTTTAATTTATATCACAGGCTTTAAAATCAACCTCTAAAGCAGATACAGGTGCATTTTCACTGTGTGGGACCTATACATGTGTTTAAAATCAGAATATCCAGGAGACCAGGTTGGAAGTTTTCTTCACTGTGAAATAATCCGAACGACCTCTCTCTGTGTGTTTGAGGAGGAGCTGATCTCAATCTGTTGAGGGAGGAGGTGCGGCTGTTCAGCTGCACGCCACGAAACTTCTCGGTCTCCCTGCGTGAGGAGCTGAAGAGGACAGATGCCATTTTCTGGCCCAGCTGCCTCCTGGTGAAGCGCTGTGGTGGAAACTGTGCCTGCTGTTCTCACCGCTGTTTCGACTGTCAGTGTGTCCCCACCAGGGTCACCAAGAAATACCATGAGGTAAACATCCATTTCAGCAAGATGTTCACTGTTAGAAAAGAACTGCACCAACAAAAAGTGTCATCAGAGATAAAGAATATTAATATTTATTGTTTTAAAGGATGTCAATTTGAACTTTAACAATGATCAGATCTTTAACATTATCAGCGTGCATTTTAGGTAAATAAATGTGATTATGTTGTGCTGTCATTACCAGCTTGTAGCACACTGAGCAGCTCTTTTTTTCTGCAACAAGTCTAGCCTAAACTTTCTCTGAGACCCATTATCTCTACAACACAAAAGGTGTACATTTGTGCATGAACTGTCAATTTTCCCTTATTTTGATCTTTCATTTTATTGTGATGCTTCTAATATAATACTGAACATGTAAAGAAGACACTTTCAGTTTGAGACATCCATCCATCTTCCATCCATCCCTCCATGATCCATCCATTCATCATCCATCCATCCATCCATCCATAATCCACAAACTTTATGGTTTAATAGAATCTTTTATGGTGTTATCCTGTGTTTTTTGGCTACATTTTCTGCATGTTATTTGAAGTGTTTCAAGCACAAATGTTGAATTTGGTCCAATCTCACAATGGTGAAGAATCCTTTAAAATCTTCTGGATCCAGATGGTTACCCAGATGACTTCCAGAATTTAATCAGTTAGTTCTTGTGCCATTTCTGTCCTATCCTGAAAATTTCGTCTAAATCCGTCCATAACTTTGTAAGTTATGTTGTGAACAATCAAACAGATAATATGACGGCAACAAAAACATAACCTCCCTGGTGAAGATAATAAAATGTTAATATTTTATTGTCTGACATTTAATATAAGAACCTGCAGCATTCAGCTATTACGTACTAAAAGAAGGGAAACCATCAAGTGCACACTTTTTAGAAATAAATGCATATCAAATACAATAAACTGCTACAAAGTGTGCAACATGTATTGGTACACATACTGTACCAACACTTGGTATACATGTGTACCAATACTATAAGTATTGGTACACATACTGCTTATTACATGAGTCTGTTCTGCACATTTACAGCATGTTCTTTTCCACTTTCACTTGAGTAAAAAAAGATCTAATTACTGCACCTAAAGAAACTCACCACTGGTTTTAACTCTGAAATTTTAAGCATTTGCCCTAAAAAACCATACATTATAGATACTGATTGACATTGCCTATCTTAAAAATCCAGTTTTGATTTGGTCCTTTGCCATAAAGAAGCTTTTTGCTACTTCAGAACTTTTAAATCTTCTACAACCATCATCAGGAGGGATTGGAATAATGAAGAAAATGGCATTTACTGTAGCATGACCAGCACTGGCCTACTCTATGCTCTGACAAAAACTGGGGAAAGAAATATTTCAGACACTCCCCTACAAACTAATGAGCAGAATCTCCAAGTAAAAAGAACATTATGGCATTTTGATCAACAGTTTGTGACAAAGAGAAAATGAGCACACGGTGTTTTTCTGCGCAGGTCCTACTGCTGAAACATCGAAGCGGCGGACGAGGCCTGCAGAAGTCTATGACCGACGTGCCCTTGGAGCATCATGAAGAATGTACCTGCGAGTGTAAGGACGACTGGGACTGACCTCCGGCACATTTAAGAGCTGTCACTGGAGCCACACTGGATGTCAGAAATGAACCTTTGCTTTTGCTGCGGCGTTCTGTTTCTTGTCCACTTCCACTGGGAGATAACAAGATTATCTTCTTATCCTGTTGTGCTTTTGCTAATTGGATGAAGCCCAACAGACTAGAATCTAATAAATCTTCTGAATGGACTACTGTGGAATACCAATAGCATGCTCTGGGTGCAGTTTAGAGAGACTGGGAGTCGCTGGAGCAGATCTGGACTATTACCGGTGGGCTCAGAAGACTACTTTCTTCAGCTCCTGAGAGAAAGAACTGTATTTGGCATGGAGGATTTTTTTGGTCCTTTTTTTTCTTTTAAGTTTGCCAGTGAGGGCTGATAGTGTCATGGAAAATGGGAGTTTCTTTGTTCTAGTGTTTTAAGTCTCTAGGTGAGCTGGCTCTAGCTGCTCCTGTATTGTAACCATCGAGACAAAAGGGTGATTTTTCATGAACACTCTTCCTTTGCGCCTTCCTTGTTTTACTACAAATTTAACGCAGTCAAATGTCCCCAAAATGCCTTCCCAATGACTGTATTATGTGTAAATATTTCATTTTTCATTGCCTTTCTCTGCTTATTTTCTACCAAAGAGTGTCAAGAAAAACACAAACACTGCACATGTTCGCCCATTTGGATGTTGTTGGTTACATCTCAGCAACACTAGTGTCAAATCATCTTCAGGAACACTTTGCATCAAGCTCATCTTGTTACATTTGAGATTGTTCGTATGAAATATTTATTTGCTTAATGAAAGTGGAATTGTGTTCCAAAGTGTTTTGTTTGCATCATGTGTCAGTGTACAGTAGCATTAGCCTTCATTTTTACTGTTACTATTTTTTCATTGTCTTCGAGTCATGGATGTTTTCATTTTCTGTTATGCGGCATCTGTTTCTGTATGTTTCATTTTACTGGACACCAAAAATAAAATCTTCCATTTCTAAATGATGAGACTGCACTTGAGACTTATGAGCAATTATCCCAAGTAGATCAGTGATCAGTATAGCACAGACCCACGATAATTTCTGTTATTGTTTTTGTCCTCATAATGATTTTTACATAGAGTGCAAGCGCTTCCTTAACTCCTCAGAAATATACTATATGGACAAAAGTGTTTAGACACATGACTGACTGAAACTAGAGAAAGCCCTTTTCCAAATCTGGATGTTTTACATGTTTTGATTGAAGGGCATGTGATGCATGACGAATTTCCATATGAATGGACATTAAAGTCTTATTAATTCAACTCAATACAACATAATTGTATTCGTAGAGCACGAATCACAATCTATGATTACCTCTAATTGCTTCACAATTTAAGCCAGCAAAACCAGAACCTCTAGAGCAGGGGTGCCCAATACGTCAATCACAATCAATCACAAAGGTAGTGTGGGTGTCGTTCAAAAAAAATGTTTTAGCCGTTAGGCTATGGCCAAGAAAACCTGTGGAAAAAACACTACATGGGCCATCAGAAATTCCGACAGATTTTTAATGCAACATTTGTTGTGGATGTGTCTAGTTCTGGCTTCCGAACCGAACCACCAGACCGGTGAAGTCTGGTCCACGTGTGTTCACTCTCATCCATGGACGTATGAGGAGCTGATGTCTGAGTCTGGTTTTGAGTCACTACAGTCAGGAAAGCGAACAGCAGATACAACATGTCACTGTCACACTTATAGTTAACAGAGTTTTACCAGAAACATAATTTCTTTTCATAAGACAAACCTCCACTCTGTGTTTCGAGTGAATGTGTAGCTAATTTATATAAGAACTTATATTTACTACTGTGAATTGTTTCTTACAGAGTGGGCAGTTGCCTCCTGTCTGACCATTTAGAGTAAGGGTATCCCTGGACACGAATGAAAAAGTTAAGAGTCAGACACTTTATTTTCTGTGTTTCTGGAAAAATTTCAGTTAGCTTCTGGCCTTTCAATATAAGTTTATCAATGAAAATGAACAACATAATCAAGAAAATCTGTCCAAATGACCAGAATAAGGGAAAGGAACAAAATATACCACAAAATGAACAGAAATTTTAAAAAGACCAAAATAAGAACAAAAGTGACAATCAAGGAATTAAACAGAACAATCAGAAAAAAAGACAAAATAAAATATATACAGTTTGTATCTGTTTGCCTACATATATATAGGCATCTGACCCATTCATAAGCACAACATTGAGGAACAAAAATGAATCAGCAAACAAAATAATCAAGAAAATAAACAAAAATGAACAATGTAAACACAATGAAGAAAAATGATCAAAAATTAGTAAAATAATCAGGAAAGTGAACGAATATGTAAAACATTGAACAATTGTATTCATGGTTAATGTATTTGTTCATTGTTATTTGTTTATTTAGTGCTAATGACCACAAAGCTGAATATTATAAGGATTCCTATGGATTTAAAAGTTCCTTTATATGTAACAGTGACGTGTCCCAATTCTTTTGTCCATATAGTATAGGATGTCCCCTCTTAATCCTGATCTGTTGTTTACTTCCTCATCTCTGTATCAGACGGTCAGCAGTGTTCATCCTCCCTCTTGACCATCAGGTTACCCAGGAGGAGGTTCTCATTTGTCCATCTCACGCTGCTGTCCAAGCCAATTATTCTGATCTAATGTGCGCCCTGGCAGGCATCTGCGGTGACGCCAGATGCTACTGCATAAACCCGCCGGCTCCCAGTGTGGTTTTTATAATATTAAACAGACTGCTTTCCTTAGTCGGTGCAGTGTTTTTTTTCCCAGAGGAAACCTCACTATACTGGCACAAGATGTGACACAGTGAGGGCAGTCGGTCTGGCTCTCGGTGTGTTTGTGTATGTGCAAGCGTGTTGATGTGTGTAACTGCAGTCCAACACTTGACGCTGCTACCCTTAACCCACATGGCCCGGCTCTGGGCTCCTCAGGCTGCACAGGAAACCAAAGCAGCCTCACTTAGGCTAAACCACAGCATGATGTCTCCATTAAAGGCAAGAAATTAAACCTTAATTCAGTTTGTCTCAGGGGAAAAACAAACTCTTAGCCTGCACCCAACATGCAGTAGAGTTTTATTTGAGTAATAATTTATGACGTTTCATTGGGGAAAAAAAATAAAAGTCTGAAGGAGCAGCTGTTATGACTCCTGAACATGAACAGGAAAGTACAGGTGAACAGAACTGCCACATGGAATTAATGTATCACAGGCTCAAAATTCATGCATTTTGAGTAAACTTACCATACACAAGTCATATGTTTTGGTACATTTAGCATTTTTTTTCCCCCAGTTTCCAGATATTTGCGTTAGTATCAATGTTTATAATATTTAAATATTAAATGAAATAAGATGTGAAAAAAAGGAAATCTACCAAATGAAAAAAACCTCCTTAAAGAAATGATCAAAATAGCCAGAAAATGAAGAAAAAATAAAATGAATGCAATAGCAAAAGAAAATACTCAAAAAGGACAAAATAATCAACTAAATGAGCAAAAACCGAAGAAAAAGTGAACAAAATAGCAAAGACAATGAGTAAATTTGAACAAACATACCCTTAAATAAGTAGAACTGAACAAAATATTCAACAAAATGTACAAAATGCTGCAAAAAATGCTGAAATAAAGACAAAACCCAAAATGACCAAAAGCAATCTACAAAATGAGAAAAAACAGAAGCAAAAATTAACAAAATATTGAATACATTGAGCAAACACAAACAAGCATAATGTAAACTGAGTAAAACTGAACAAAATATTCAAAAAATTGCCATAAAAATGCTAAAAATGAATACAGTAACCAAGAAAATGAACAAAAAAATGAGAGAATAATAAAAAAAAACATCGAATATAAACAAAATAATCAACAAAATGAACACAACACAGACAAAATGACCAAAAATGAACAACCCTTTCTGATAAAGGCAGATAAATGTGATAAACTTATCATACATGTGGTATTACTGTCCAGAAGATAAAAATATCGTACCAGCATGATGATTACCAAACATCTGGCCACACCGTCTGCAGTGACAGTCTGGTTCTGTCTCCTCTGGACATGAATCATATTTGAGTCACAACACATGCAAGTCTAATATCCCTGCCTGCAAAAACTCATTTAGCACAATCACAGACCTAACCTCAAATAAATTAGATGGCTGACCTTTCCTCCGCATGTACCACCCACACCTTACACAGAGATGTTAGAAAAATACCAAATCCAGACCACAGTAAAAACATCACCGGACGCACTCTGACCCTGACATTTACTGGACCTGTCCAAAAAGTGTCACTACTCTATATTATTACTTTATTCACGTAATAAAAGCAGTACATAATGATGAGCACCTACATTAAAATACTGAAAAAGTATGAAACAACCCTGAGCACGTTTCATATTTTAGATTGTCCAAAGTAGACAGATTTCGCTTTGCACACTCAGATTCACCAAAATTTGTGCTATCGCTTGTTGTCTTAATGTGCTTCAGACCATTGGGTGTCTTGCACAGAGGAAGGATGGGTCGAGAGTCAATAACCCTATTAGTGCTCGTACAACTACTGTACAAATCCATATTATGGCAAAAAAACAAGTAGAGAGACAAGACAACGTTTTAAGAAATGAAGGTCAGTTCATTTAATAGTGTTAATTTTCTTGATTATTTGTATTATTTTCTTTTTTCATTATGTTGTTCATCTTTCCTCATTAATTTGATCTTTGAAGTTTGTTAGCTTTCTTGGTTCTTTAGTTAAATGTTTACAGCCTTCATTCCAATGCAGTTGGTATGTAATAAAAACAGAACTCATGAAAAGAACTCATGAACCTATATTTTATTCTCAATAGAACATAAACAACATATCAGATGCTGAAAGTGAAAATATGGAAAATATTAGCTCATTTTGAATTTGATGGCAGCAACACATTTCAAAAGACTATAATCAGGGGCAACAATAGGCTTGAAAAGTAACTGACACAAATTAGAAACAACTGGAGGAGCATTTGACACTAATTAGGTTCACTGGTAACAGGTGAGTAACATGCTGGGTATAAAAGGAGCATTTTAAAGAGACAGAGCCTCTCAGATGCAAAGATGGACAGAGGTTCACCAATCTGTGACAAAATATATAAAAAATTGTGGAACAAATTCAGAAAAATGTCCCTCAATGTGAAATTGCTCAGACTCTGAAGATCCACCATCTGTAGTGTATAATACCATCAGAAGATTCTGAGAATCAGGAGGAAGGTCGAAGGTCAAAACTGCATCCCGGTAATCTTGGGGCCCTCAGGTGGCACTGCATTAAAAAACGGATATGATTCTCTTCTGGAAATCACAATATGGGCCCAGGAACACTTCCAGAAATCACTGTCTGTGAACACAGTTCACTATGCAGTCTACAAATACAGGTAAAAATTGTGTCATGTAAAGACATGATCCAGAAATGTCACCACCTTTTCTGGACCAAAGCTAATTTAAAATGTAGCAGACCAGTCCCATCTGCACTGCAGTTGGTAACAATGTTGTTCATTTTATTAGTTTTACTCCTTATTTTGTAAATGTTCAGTCAGTGTAGTGATTTATCGCTCTCACCTTGCTATTACCCAGATTTCAAACTTGACAGCTTATTTTCTCTGTTATCGAGTCACAAAATAAATCAGACACAACACAATCTCACTGAAGTCCAAACTCCATTATGCAACACATTTTCACTTTCGAGATGCAGAGTGGTCAAGTGCATCGTAATATGACAAACAGAAAAAGCAAGACAGATGCTGGTATGTTTTTCTTTCACCCTATGGTCTTTTAAAAGGCTGCATGTATCATCACCTCAGGGACCAGATCTAACTGTTGATATCGGTTTCCTTGCTCTATGCATGTTCTGCACAAAAATAGAGAAAAACTGTATCTGTTATACTCGCTGGTTCCCAGGAGTTAAAAACTCTTTGGCCCTGACTCAACTTTCAACCACTAGCACTTTAGCTGACACAGGCTCAGCGGTTCACTTATCTTCATTTCCCATTACTGCAGACTATTTCTATACAGGACAAAGTGCATATGGACTACCTATAAATATATGAGTACATTGCCTTCTGTTTAAATTCCATAAAGCTGCTTTTTACAGCGTTAGGGTTGGGACTCCAAATGGGTTGCAGATCTGTTTTAAATGGGTGATAAGAGACAAAACCATGCTCAACATTCAAGACTTACGATTACTGTGACTGTATACAAGTACACAACATCATTTCAAAGCACTGTCCAAAAAAATCAGAACTGTGTTAAACTGTATACAAGCTCAGATATGTACATGAAAATCCACATATACTGTACATACATTATCACCGTTACCCATAAAAACACATCACTCCGTTCCATAATTATCAAATGCTTGATAGATAAATTTCACTTTCCAGTGTAAAATACCAGAATGTTCTTTGTTGCTACACTAATCTGTTGTGCTCAGATGCTGCATTGGGCTGTTCAATCTGAACATATGCTCACTGGCTGGCTGTTATTCTGTCAATGCACATGCATGATTTTCAAGCAAAAATTTTTGGAGTTTATAAAAAAGTGGCTTTACAAAGGAGAGGCCAAAATGTGTTATACAGTGGTGCCTAGGATAACGATAATCCATTCCGGCGTCAGGCCTGTATCTGAATCAGTTGTTATCCGATGCGACTTTTTCCGTAAAAATACATGTAAAATCAATTAATCCGTTCTGGACCCACGACAAACTCCCATAAAAAGTATGTATTACACACCCCTACCTGCACATTTATTCA
>JAQQAE010003204.1:0-20651 GCA_029823295.1 Pseudamia nigra | reverse complement strand
GGGGGGTGTGGGGGTGTGTGTGTGCACTGTGGACATGAGTGGATCCAGCCAGGGGAGTTAGTGTAGGGGTGGTGGAGTTGGAATTGGGGGGCTGTTGGATGGGCTGAGGGTTTCTTTGAAGTCTGGATTCCAATTAAACCCCTGACTGAGTTCTAAGCGCACAAGAAAAATGACTGAGGTACATGACATGGCCAGGTCCCCTCGTCCAGCCAAGCCTTTCCATTTTAGCCCCTTTGTCTCCCTGCAGCTCCTAATATTTATGATCACCCCTCCTGACATAACCCCCACATCAGGGCGCCCCCACCCCACCCCCTCGTCTTATAGAAAAAAAAATACACTGGACAAGACTTAAAAATAAGACTGGCAGAGTGGAAAGGCAGAGTCATACCCAAAGGTTTTTGTGCTCAATGCAAAATATGGAAGATGTGATCGGCATCCACAAAGAAGGATGCAGTAAGACAAGGCCGAGGTTAGAGAGAAATGAGGAAGAGAAGGGGGAGTAAGAGGACCACACTGAAGATAGCATGAGGAAGAGGAGGAACTATAATGGATACAAGAGTGGTGAGAACAAATGCAAAATAAAAGACTCCTAATACCGTACTGCCTTCATGGACACTGACTCTTTCACCAAATATAGCTTATCATTTTTTTAACTGTTTAACATATTCCTTTTATTCAACTGGTAAAAATGTGCAAGACTGAATATAAAAATAGGATCAAATACAGTCAACTCTAGCATGTGTAATAGACGTAGACAAGCCTATTAGAAGACAGATTTTTGTGTCAATAACAAAACAAATTCCTTGTCACAAATACAGTGTATTTTTATTTTCACTGTAGTGATACTACTGTAAGCCCGTTCTGCGTTTGATAAGAATTTACTAGAAACATACAACTGGTACGTTTGATGAAAAGTATGATTTTTTTTCTCAGCAAGGCAATACAGCAGCAGTAATTTGCAGTAATTTTGATCTCTGCAGCTAGCCCCTCACAGTGAAAAGACATGTATGGTATGGGACTCCAGCTCTATTCCAATTTACCTTAGAAAGCACCACGGTACACCTTTACAAAACCTGGTATCTGGCTGCTATTCTTCACAGTTTTGTTTTCTCTTGAAAAAGTGATGGTAAAAACAGTGAAGGTGCACCTTAGCTGGGGGACATGTTTTTGTTGAAAGGGAATAGAGAGAAATGCTGGATTTCAGAGGTATCAGTCCTGCAAGGCAACCGCAGGCAATTCATACAGTACCTGACACTATGCCTAAAACACTCTGCAGTTTTTCTGTTTTTACTTCTGCACCTTCTGCACATGAATTCCATTCACTCACGCACTCTGAACAACACAGTAGGAACCGATACATACTCCATAATTCATTTTAGCATTGAATTTCATTTCCTTTCCTCTTTTTTTAAATGTACACACTGAACACACCCTCACTCCCTACCACACAGACATACAAAGTGTTAAAGTGTACGCATGTATTGTTTCTCTTCGAACTGAAAAGTCAAACATGTAACAAAGAAAATACACACACTAAACACACAAACATGCTCCAGAATGAAATATTGAAAAGTGTCACAGACACCTGGTCAAATGCTACTATGATTCCCAAAGGAATCACCCTGAATAAACTTCCAAGGGGGAGAGAAATGGTGGAGGATGCAGAATTTGAGTATAACGAAGAGGTTTTATATGATTTCTGTTTTTGGAAGATAGAGACTGGAAATGGGATGGGATGAAGCAGGAAGGGGTTAAGGTTGGAAGTCTCTGCAACCTTTTATCACACTGGAGGGAGACAGAGAGCTGAGAGGTGCAGAATGGTAAATATTTCAAGATGATAGGTGACATAAACAAAAGGTTTACTCTCATTCCCACTTTTTAAGTTGCAAAATTTGGACCTGGTAATTCATAACAGCAGTCCTTGCTGACACACTATTACTACACTAAAAAACTGGTCCCTGCAACTCAACCCAGAAAAATATCTCTCCCATAATTTGTTCCCTGTAAACCTCCTACTCTCCCAATCCTGATCACGAAAGCATCATGGTTTAACATCAAAGAAAATTAACAAAATATATATTAACAGGCATTGTTTCGTATTAATATGAGCAGAAATGACACTGAAGAGAATTAAAGAGAATCATGAACTGCGTGAAGCATGTCTCTTTGGTGCCTTAGTCCTTAAATTTTTTTTATATTTACGAAAATATTTTTTCTCATTTCTTCACTTCAAACATTTGATTGCAGAATTTTTTTAGTTGCCATTAATGAATCCCTTTCCTGTCTGCAGAGGCAGGCCTATTTCCTGTCAGAGACACAGCACTCGGCCTCTGCTCCATGTCAGAGAGCAGTCTGTCAGTGCGCCTGTGAAAGCCAGATAACCCTTTGATGGAGAGTACCAGTGGTTATTGTTGTCTGTACCCTCCACCTTCCCTCCAACACATATGAAGATTTATTGAAGGAGAGGGCTGAGCAGTGGGTGCCTGCACTAACATGGCAAGCCACGATGGCAACAGGAAAGGAGCAGGAAGAACAGAGGCAGGAGGCAGATGCACCAGTGGGGACACCTCTGATTCTCAGCCTGCAGAGGACACAATGCTCAGGTACAGCTGAATGTGATCACCTGGTCATTGAGGAGGGCAAGCAATCATGGGACTGCTCACACTGCACTGTTGTCTATCTGACTAAGGAGAAACACATCTAAGAAGAAAGGCAAATAAAAACAAAAAATCCTAATGAGAATGGAAAAAAGTAACAGAATTTTTTTGTTTTCAATTAGTGGCAAAAGCCAAATTACTGAATTATGTGTCTGTGAAAGTACACAGGACTGAAGTATGAGGTTTTGAGAATCATTAGACTTATGCATCATGTTTCAAGACTTCAAAATGTTTCATATTTCTCCCGTTTCTGCCATGAAAGAAGAATTAAGATAAAAAAAATTAATAAAAAATACAATTGAGGCCAAATAAGTGTAATCCATTTATCCACTCATGACACAGTTGTGTCAAGTTGCATGTTTGACTGAAGAGTAAATTAACAATAATGTTCACTGCATGAAAGAGTAGTTTTGGGGACATTATTGAAAAACATTAGTTATAAACCAACACAATTCAGTTCAAAACAATATGTTTGTTATGTAGCTATAAAGTCATAGTTTCATGTTAATTATACAACTAAGATCAACCATATTTTTCAAAGCAATTCTCATTTGCTGTTTATAAAAGTGCCACATTTATCACAGATCATTTCAAATTATGCTAGTTTCATTGAGTGAGTTGTTTTAATTAGCAAACACAAAAAAGTATTTTGGGAAAACAAAAATGACCTGGGTCAAAATTATTAACCCTCAGAAGAACTCATCTTTTTAGTCAGGCCCAGCACAAACCACCACTCTTTGACTGAATAATGGTCTAAGTGTGTGAGCTGAAGTTACATTAAACTGAACATTTGTCTAATATTCACTTCAGAAAGGATTTGAGGCATCACTTGTAAAAACATCATGTCAGAAACAAAAGAAATGAGCTTAGATCTAAGAAGAAGGATTGTTGAAGGACACAAAACAGGAGAAGTATGTACAAGTATCCACAACTGGAGTGACAACAGTATGGGGGGGGATCACATTTCATAGGGGGGCTAATAATTTTAATCTCAACTGTATAAATTACCATTAACTATTTAAATAATATCTTTATGAAAAATATGAAGAATTACGTATGATGCATTTGGTGAATATTATATTCAGTGAATGTCCAGCTTATACTGCAGTATACTATACTTTAATTTACTGTAAAATTCTTTGACAAACACTCTCCCCCTGACATGACAACACCAGTTATGACTAAAGAACAAATATTTAGTGAACTGCTTTTAAAAAATGGGGTGATGCAAAGAAAGTGAGTGCAATAAGAAAAGACAGTAAATGAGAGATGAAATACAGAAGCAGACAGGGAGGGAAAGCGAGGGACTGAGCAGGAGAAAACATGTCAGCGACTCATAGTGCCCTCTTCTGCTCATGAGCTGAATGATACAGATAGTTTCACTTCCTTTTGATCATCAAAACACAAACTGCACAGCACTTGATGTGGCACAAGAGCTCATGCTTTTGTCTTTATATTTCTGCACATTAATAACATTTTAAGTTTAACTGTATTTCAAAAGTATAATTGCTGTATGAAATAGCATCCCATCTATTGTACAAAAATTAAGGTAAATAATTATTAATAATGATGCAGAGTAAAGTGCGCATGTATAACTTTCAAACTATGGCAACAAAAAGCTACCTTGAACTCATACTGATGCATCTATGTTAGGTGAGGAACTTGATAAAAATAAAGAGAGAGAACACAAATAAAGCACAGTGACCACTTGAGTTATGAGCTAGTTCATTGGCCTGACAATTGTGGCATCTTAAATATAGAGTACAAGTAAAGATGCAACTGAACTGAACAGGAACTTTTTACTTACTGAGCAAAAACCTGTTGATACACATGCACACAAGAAATTTTTATCCTCATAATACATAGTAACAATTACAATTTTAACAAACTGTAGCAATATTAATAGACAACTAATTACACTTTAAAAATAAATAATTCTCATGAATGCATATTCTGCATCTAGTCAAGTCTATTATGAACTGCAAGAAAAAGGGAAATTGTGTATCTGTGGAAGTTCTTAGCCTGAATAGACTGTATTGTGTTAGTAAAACCTTGATTGTGTCTGCATACAAAAGAAAACAATATTGGTGCTCTTGCAGAGAATATATACCATGTGCTGTGTATATAAGTGGGGTCTTCTTCCATGAGATGTTAAATGTGTACACAAGAAACCGATGGCGAATAGACATCTGTGGGGCTGTGAAATGATGACCCATTTTTAAACCCATATTTGATTGCCTGGTTTTATTAAAATTGGATCCAAAGAGACCTGTTCCCTATTTGAATTTAATGAAGGCTGTGTGGCTGACAGGAGGCTTTTGATTTATACACTGTTATTAAATCCGACAAGAGAGCCAGCCAGGTAAGCAGGCAGGCAGGAGGAGGTGGAAAGGAGGGAGAGAGAGCAGGACCCAGAATCCTGGCCCTGCACCAGGCACAGCGAGACTCCAAGTCCGACAGTCCTCCTCTTCCTTTAACCCACCCCCCACCTGCCCCACGGAGAAGTGCAAGAGCAGAGAACAGCCAAGGACACATGCTGTGTGGCAACCCTCTCTCACATCCCTCTTCCTTCTCTGATACCTCTTCCATTATTCATATTAAAATACAGACTGATGTAAAGATGAATAATAAATGTAGTCAACACAAAACAAAAGCTGACAGGCCAGTGCCGTCAGAGTGGCCACTTGATAGAAATGAAAATGTATTAATTCATCTAAGTAATGTGGCATATTTAAGGAATAAACAATGTCAAATTTCAGCACAAATTCTAAATATTCTTTTTATCATTTTTGCTCATATTACACTTGTATTTTTAAATATTGGGGAGATGTAATTAATGGTATCAAATTCTGTGTACTTTCTGGAACTGCAAAAAATTAAAAAATGAAGATAAAACTAGTACCTTACATGCAGTTCCAAACATAGCTACCTCATTTAATATGTTTTGTGGAAGAAATGTGATACCTCACACAGACCTGAGCACACTTCCTCTGAGGAACTTCAAAGCCAAAGCTGCTGTCTAAAACACTTCAGCACATTTAGGGGATCCTCACAGTTACAGTCCTGGGCTACACTGCAGCAACAAATCCTAATAATTAAAGACAATGACCAAAGTCTTATATGTCAGTGACAGTAGCAGCATAAAGCCTTCCTGTGATTTTTCTCCAATTGTCCACAATGCAAACCACAAAGAATCACTGTTCTACCAGCAATTTCTGGACTGAAGCAGTGGGATGCTTGAAGCGGCAATGCTCATATTTAACAATTTCCTTAAGGTTAGCAACCAATGAAAAGGATGACTGTAAGCCAGACACATGAGTCAGGCATTTACTCAATATGAGTTAAAGGAATTAATATACAGTATCAACCAAAACAAACTGATAAGCATCATAAAAGTGAAAGACAAAAACATTCAGAGTAAAAGTCTATCACATTTCAACCCAGCATGCCTCTTATAAGCTGATTAGATAAGTGCTTTTATCTTTAAATGTGTTTTCTATAAATGCTGTCATTTACTTCTAGCAATTCAGACAGCATGAATCAAAATGCCCTTGATGTTTGCTCAGTGATTAATAAGTGTAGATTTGTCATGTGGTGTTCCACAATTAATATGGGTCCAACACACTAAATGTCTGCTTGAATATCTCCTATAAAAGAAAAACGAGTGAGGATTGCATTTTGTTTTTAATGTTTTGCTCAAGCAGAGCACTGCTGTCATGCCTGCTTTTTTTCAGGATGTCAGACAAAAAGAGAGGAGAGATGGAGAGGGAGGGATTCT
The DNA here is from genome assembly GCA_029823295.1 of Pseudamia nigra. Classification (NCBI taxonomy): domain Eukaryota; kingdom Metazoa; phylum Chordata; class Actinopteri; order Kurtiformes; family Apogonidae; genus Pseudamia; species Pseudamia nigra. The sequence continues at coordinate 14,216 of JAQQAE010003204.1, read as the reverse complement.
GGAGGATGGGGGGAGTAAAGGAGAAGAGATGGAGGGGCTGCTGACATGCACTTGTCTCCAATCTCTTCGAATCCATTGCACAATTCATCTGCTTTGTCTCTTCTGCCACGGCTGAGGACAATCAGACCAGACGCCCATTAGATTCCTCATACTGCCCCCCTATGCACACCCCTCCCTGTCTCCCCCAACCCCAACACCTTTTTTTCATGTGACATGCTGACTGAAGGAGAGGCAAGGCAATTCACAAGCCTCCCCAAATGGGGAAATGTCAGGAAGGGAACCCACATCAAAACCATGTTGTCATGGAGATACAGTACGGTCCAGAAATTACAGACTAACACATAGGCTCTCACTATATACAGTATACACACACAGGCTTTTATGCACACCATGATAAATACATCCTCTTTGTGGATGTTTTTCAAATAAACAATAAATGTACTGCGTATACCACACAGCAGGGAAAAAACCTTTTGTCCTCATACACAGATTTTTGTATTTAGTACATTCATGGCACTACAGTTAGAGAATATTGGAAGTGGAATTTTGAACAAAGACATTAACAACACAACAGTGGCCTGACATCTGAATTATTTTGAAATTATTATTATTATTATTATTAAAGGAAAAAATAAAGAGATTTTTTAATTATTATTTTTAAAAAACTAAACATCCATAAAATGTAAATGATTTCTAGTGTTTAACAAAGACAAAGAAAGAAAATGTATGACTTTTTTACAAATAAAATCTGATTTATTAAAATATTTATCTGCATATTCATGAACAGTAAAATGAATTTGAAATGTTAGCATGCATGTGTAAATACTTCTACTTCAGGGAAATTCTACAACAAGGTCATGTGACCATAGTGCTCATCCGCTATAGCCATTCCTTCGCTGTTGGTGGTATCATACATACAACCTTCCTGGAACGCTTGGCATTTTGATGATCTCCTCTCAGAAAAAAAAAAGATAGAATGAAAGAGTGAAGGCAGAAAGAAGATAAAAAATGTGCTCCTTCACCCCACTTGTTTAGGAGGCTGCCAGCACTTAGCTTCTGCTGTTGAGCAGAACTAGACCAGCAGTGCCTAGTGCAAAAGGATGCTCCATCCCAACAGCCATATTCATACACTACCAGGCCTCACTGGGGTCACTTTATTGAGGTTACTGTGCTCTGCACTACATAAAAAAGAGGAGATTGAGGGATATTAATGGTAAATGTGGCATAGTTACTGCTGTAAAACCCCTTCTTTGCCCTCCCTTTTTTCTTTGTTTGGCCAGAGGAGCTGAAGGCTTAGGGATAAAGGTACTCCTCACATCATGAGACAGGGCTAAAGCCAGTGAGAGATAGCGAGCTCTGACCCAACGACAGAGCAGTGGATAATTAAAACACCCAGGGCCCCAGAACTGCCCTCATCTATCTCTCCCTTCTTTTTCTCTCCTTTTCTTCCTTCACTCACAGACTAAACCTCTCCCTCTTCCCCAGAAAACACATACACATTCTTACATCCTCAGATAACAAAACATACAAGACGACACAAATGCATATTGAGAGGATGTTGAATTTCTACCAGTGAGATCTGCCAATGACTGATCCTCTGGGTAAAATCTAGAGAAGCGGAAGCACACATAGCTCCCACTGGCTCTGTGCGATCTGTTTATTTTTCATTTGTACATTTTTAAGGATCATGAATGATTCCTGTTTTTATCTGATTACTCCCAGACAGTCTGCCTCCACTGCTTCATAAAAACACAAAGCGGAGGAACAAAATGGCACACAACCATACAGTCTTTAATTTAACAAATGTCTGTCTGCTTTTGCTTACATTTCATGTTACATTCATCCCTGCATTAATATTGGTACAATTTCAATCTATAAATACCACTGGAATACATGTATTATTTATAACATATAGATAATGGGATGTCTTTTCAACTACAATATCTTTATTGAGTTTGGACAAACATCAATTAAAGATGAACTGAGAGGAAATTATCCAGAACCTATAAGAAAGGCATGCACGCCACAAAGACGATCAGAGAGTTTCTCCACACCACCATGAAGAAAGAGAGAGACAGCCATGTCTGTATATCATCTACTGTATGTATGTAGCATCAAGCAGTGCATGTGTGTGTGTGTGTGTGTGTGTGTGTGTGTGTGTGGGGGGGTGTGTGTGTGGGGGTGTGTGTGTGTGTGTGTGTGTCAGATGATCACAATGTTCCAAATATGAATTGTAGCTACGAGCCATGCTTCTGGGCAAGCCACACTGCCCTCTCTTGGTGGCTCTACAGCAATGCTTTTAGAAAATAGAACAACAATTAGATAATCAGTTTTGCTCTTATGTCTTGCATTTTATGAAATTTATTGCGCATAGAAAAAACCTGTCGGAAAAACAGAAATGTATGTTATATCCATAATGATTTCCATATTATGATGTGCTTAAACAAATATTTCCTTTTTGCTTTTACATCTGATGAAGTGTGACCAACTGGATGGACTAGTTAAAACAGAGCTGGCTCTATTTGTCATCTGTGTGGTCGTTGACCTAGCACGAGAGCTGCACCGTGTCCTGTGAAAAGCCAGTGAACGAGGATGTGTGAAGGCAGCACTAGAACTGAGGAATAGCAGCTCAAAAGGACCCGCACCCATCGCCCAGACTGAAGTCATTACCACCAGGCCTTTGATTTCCACATGCAAAACCTCAGGTTGAAGACCAATGTGTTGCTCCCCTGGAGTATGGTTTCTACTGCTGTGTTCATGTGGTATGCCGGTCTGACCACACAAGACCAAACTGAAAAGAAAAGGGTTAAAGAACTAGCTCAGATGAATTTTGAATATGTTGAAAATGATTTATTAGAGCACTTTAAAGTTCTGTGGGATGCCCTTCACACCCCGCTCACCCTCTAACAGACCCCAGCACACATCAGTGTCTTTCACATCTGTACTGTATAATTTTATATATATTGTGTGTGTACTGTCTATGATGTGTTTGAATATAAGGGAGAGTAGTATCAGTGTCTGCTCTGTGCATGATTAAGATAGTGTTCAGCTGCAGCTACAGAGGTGTGAGAAAAAAATCACCTGCCGTTCTTACTTGGTCAACAGAAAGGTTCGTCTGGCTTAGTCATTGCAGGACAGTGTATGGATGACTTGCAAATCACCAAAATACACAGAAATAGACCTACAAATATGGAGTGCCCAGTAAATTATATAAAAGATCATCAGTTATACAAAACTTTGCCAAAGACATGCAAAGTTGTTGCATACTGCAGTTTGGGCCTACCAATATTTTTTTCAGCAGTGTTGTCTTTCAATGTAATACTTCAGTGTGGGATGCAATTAGAGAAAAAAATAGTGTACACTTAATGGTTCTAGATATAGAATATGTTTTCTTACATATTTAATTCAATTTTCTTTAAGAAATTAAATAGAAAAATAGTTTCTAATTACAACAAAACATAATATGGAAGATCTAGAGTAGATGCTAAAAGCCAAATCTCACTGACCATAAAACAGTACGGTGAATTGAAAAGACAAGTCTGTGCTCCAACATCTATATCTTAATTTATTTGTATAATTCAGTGAACTAAGGATTTCTCTTTCACTGTTGGTGGCATCTTCCACTCACTGTGGCATGCAGTGGCAGGCAGCAGTGCAGCTCCCTGTGCAGCACCTGACTGCCAGAGAGGGTTAAAGTCAGCGACAACGGATCTAACAGCTTTAGTCCCCAGAACAGCCAGCTTACACAGATAAGTGGGCCAGGCTGGATAAGCCTCAATGAAGTATTCTATTACAGTGCCAATTACCCCTTGGTAAATAATAAGGGATGTAGTGAAAGCTACTGACAGGAAGTGAAATGTGAGCAGGCAGTCTAAAAAAATCTTATTTTCTGATATTTCCCTAAATAACATTTAAAGCCCCAGAAATTATAATGAAAAACAACTTTTTTCTAGAGCAAGCACTGGAGCATTATTGCATATTTAAATTTGTATGCTGCATGATGTTACTCAACTGATCACAGCCAGCAAGTGTTTCATCAGTCTCGTCTATGGTGCAGTGAAGCCCTCTGTGGCCGGCCTAAGCCAGGGCCTGGCTGACTGCTCTCCAGTAGGGCCTGAGCAGCCTCTCACAGCAGACACCCAGAAACCGGGTACTCTAATAGGGACAAATTGGCAATGTCTGTGCCGGCCGATGCTGTGTGCTAGGAGCTGTGAATTGATAGTGATGGCTAATGATCCCCCTGGGTAGATCAATACCAATAATCCTCTTTCCCGCCTATCCTCCTCATTGACTATAGAGAACCTGGAAGAGCTGGAGAAAACTGCAGCCCAGACCGACAGGGCCAGGAGTTCAAGGCATGGGCTCTCATGTCAGCAAACTTCCACACACAGAGATGTTGTCAAATGCTAAAACACACGCTAATATAATATTTAGTGAACAACAACAACAACTCAGGCTGAGGATTACAGCCGCAGACTTGCACAAAAGAACACAAACACCCCAATGGTCAAATAAATACGAATGCAAACCCCCACCACCAATACCCACACACATAACAACATAGTGTAGGAGTCAAATCAAAACTATACTATTCTCACATATTAGGTGATCAATATTTATTTTCCCCTTATGCATTTATTAGTGCATTCAATTTCACTGTCCGGTACGGCCTACTTTATATCAATTATTTCCAATGGACTTTAGCCACAGGCTTCGAAAACTTAAATTGAGATGTGATTTGTAACAAAAGGTAATCTTAATACAATTACAAAACAGCTCTGCAAGAAATGTATGATGTCATATTATTCATTTTCTTCTACAATATTGGAAAAGCATTTGTTTAAAATACCACATATTCAATATTTAGCTGCGTGAGCTGCTTAACAACCTAATACTCAGTTGAGTTACACAAATAGCTTTGTACTTTTGCATCACAGACAAGCACAAATTAAAATGTTAATTTATTTTCTGAGATGTGAGAAAGTTTTTATTACATTTCTATTGCAAATAAAGCATATACTGTTAAACACAAAAAATCCTCACTTTCATTGGGCACTGGAAGTAAAGGCTGAAAATCCATTTTTACTGAAGGCAAAAAGGAGAGGCTACATGTGAAGCCCAGGATATGTTCAGCAGTGCAAGAGTGAGGTGAAGCATGCAGTCCCAATGGATCTCTGTGTGCACTTGTCTGTGTGTGTGTGTGTGTGTGTGTGTGTGTGGGGGGGGGGGGGGGTGGTAGTGATTTTGTGCAAGCTTTGCAGTCATAAAGCCTCACATCACCCTTTTGCACCCCGTGGTCGGCAGCTGATTACTCCCACCAAACACATCCATACACTTTATCCCAGCTGTCACAGTGCATACTCATTACCCCCTGCACCAGCCAGCTGACTCCAGACAGCCACACCCGCCTGGACACGGCTCCAGGGCCGCACCCGGGGTAGCCAGAAATCATAAACTAGAAAAATACATTTACACATTTATCCTCTGTGTCCTTATTTGGCAAAAGATACTCATTTTGGCTTGTATATAAATGTAAATGTCCATCAAGTGTTTTTTAACATAAAATTCTGAAAATAATTTGAAATATTTTAAATGTGTCAAGCTTATAATGTGTACCTTATTTAGTCACTAAGTAGGCCATAAATGGAATCTGTATGAATAATCTGATTATGTTCCACAATCCATCATGATGTCTTCATCAACTATTGATTTCAGCATCAGTCGAGTTGATTGTATTGAACATGGAAAAAATTATGGCCAAAGTGACAATCAACAAGCAAGCCAAACTGAATCTGTGTAGCACATGTCAAATCAATATGAGTGGAAGGAAGAGTGGTGTGAGAAACACAAAGTTTAGTGACATGAGAGACAGATCTATCTCCTCAACAAGCACCCTTACTGTTCCTGTCCTCAACGGGGAGGCTCTACCGATTGTTTCAGGTGACTCAGGTGCATCTGCATGTGTGAGTGTGTGTACGTTTCTACCATTGGTGGGACGATGGATAACAAGACGGACACACTCCGGTTCCTGTCTCAGAGTAGGTGTTTTTCCACGGAGACCCAGGTGTCATGTCTCAGATCTTTTTGACTTCATAAAAACCTTGTTTTACCCAGTTTATCAATCGATGATACACTTCATAGTTTTTCACTGTTGCCACACAGACCTCTACATGCTAAATGCTAAAGGCCATTTAGTTTGAGAAAAAATAATGTTATGTAGATTATGTTTTAAGTAAAAACTTGAAAACTAAAAAAAAATGAGAGTAGTGTAAAATAATACAAAGATAGTTAAAGAAAAAAATGTAATGAAGGTGAAGCAGCTCGGTGTCAGCAACAAAATGTGATCTTACTGACAGTCCTTAAACAGCTTTCAAACAAGAATAAAATACAGAGCTGTTGACAGTAAGGATAGAGGCAGTTGATTTTAAATGATTTTATTATAACAACTTCACTTTTTATTTCCTTGTAAATAAATGTTATACTTTCACATACATATTTTACGTTTGATCATTTAAAAAATCTCAATCTAGCAGCAAGAAAAAGCACAATAATACATCCTAAAAGCTCCAAAAATTTAACTCCTAATTCTCCACGCAAATGTTAAATGTCACAGTACAAAATTACAGTATAATTGATAAGTGTCTAGTGTTAGGGAGCTATAATTATCAATGAAGATGGCAGTCAAAGATATACGTCCAGCTAAAATATGTAAATATAATTAAAGACACTGCAAACTCTGATGTAGTGTTGTAATCAAATCAAGCAGGAAAGGTTATTTCAATCAGCCTTCCTGAGATGAGTGCTGAAACTCTAGAGAAAAGCATGCAAGTGCCTCGTCCTTACTTGTTCCTCTCTTATTTCCCCCTCATCCCCCTGCCTTTGCCTCCCACTAAAGCAAAGTGCACTGTTTAAACAGGAGCATTTAATTCATTACATCATTATGTCATCTCATACTAATCTGCCCAGTGGCCTCCACTGCTTTGACATGCAAATGGATTAGAAAAACGTCTGGGGAGGTAAAGGGGAGGAGGTAGGGGCAAAACAGCAATCATCACATCTTGTCAATGGGGTGAAAATATGCCCTGAAGCAGCTCTACCATTTTCCCCCCTTCTCTGTCTTTAACTCTATTTTTCTATCTATTTTCCCCTCCACGTTTCCTTGCTACAGCTCTCCTCCTGTTTTTCTATCTCTGAATGCCCCAAACAAAGCAGCGGCAAGATCACACCAAACACTGGCAATCTGTTGAGGATCAGGCTCCCTATGGAGAACATATAAACAGTAAAGCGCGTGGCACACACTCACGTCTAGCCCCCTCCCATTTACACATGCCCCTCATCTGCATATTCACAAAAAGGCCCCTCTGGCTTTCCCTCATCAGCAAACCCCTCCCCACAGCCTCATCAGCACACGCCGGGTTTGACTAAGGGAAAGACAGGCAAGCTGGTAACGTGTGCCGGCTGGGACCACACACACGCACATCAAGATGATAACACAAATACACACAAATGCACAAAAATCAATTTCTGCACGCGTAGTATACAAATGTGCAACGGCAGAATAAACAAAGAAATCAGAAAGAGAGTTAGTGAGCTCTAGTGATGTGAGCTCTGGCCATGCTCATCTAATTTCCACCCCTCCTTCCCACCCTGCCTCCCTCCCCTCCTCTTCTCTCGTCTCTCTCTCCTCTCATCATCAGGTACCTGGTGACGAGCGGCCCGTGATAATCCACAGCCTCTAACCAATCAATCAGCAGCATCGTAATCAGCAGCGTAGAGAGGGAGAGAAAGAAAAAAGCCTATAACTTACCCTGGGTCTCCTCCAGTCTGCTCAGCACAAGTAGAGGTCTGGTCAGGGCTTTGGCTGCAGCTATGTGGACTAGTTCACCAGAAATATGAGAAATACCCTGATTCTATCCTCAAACCTTATTTTTTTAAAATCTAAATTGTATTTTTTTTCACTGCCATCATAAACATGTAACCAACATATAAAGCACTCCCCCTCCCTTTTCCTACTTGAGTCTGACTCTCACTCTACCTCTCTCTCTTCCTCCCTCTCTCCCTTCCTGTCACTCTCTCTCCCTATTTCCCTCTCTCCTCCCTCAGTGTCTGCCTGTTGCAACTGTGTGGACATATACACACCATACAGTCAAGATATATATTAGGAAGCATGCATCTCTGTGCAGAAGATAGAAAAGGCTCGCTGGTGTGGTATCCTGCAGATGTAGTGGACCCTGTGTGTATAAGTTGGGGGGGTGGTGGGAGGGAGTTGAGAAAGCAAGGGAGGGTCAAAGCTAAATGTTCTACAAAGAACAGGGGGACCGAATTGACTTTTTTTTTCTTTGAATCAAACACATATTCCGTCCCTCCTCTTTCCTTTTATTCATTGCACTCCCCACCACCGCATCCCACCAAAACCCCACCCTGCCCCCCTCCATCCCAAACCTCCCTCCTTCTTCCCCATTTCTGCTCATAGGCATTCCCTCTCCAGACTTGTGCATCCTTTGAGGGGGTTAGCTGTCTCTAGGAAGAGGAAGAGGTAACGCCGCCTAGCAGCCTTGTACATTTTGCCTTGAGGGTGAGATAGCTGAAAAGCCATGTGCTATCATCATTTTTGAGGTGTGCAGGAAAAGTAAAGACAAGAAAAACATACTGGTTTTACACAGCTCCCCAAAAGATCTGATGCTGAATTTAGCATAGGATTACACAAAACCTCTCTTCTGAACCTCTGAACAGAACCCCCATTTCTACCGTTTCTGTGATTCCTCTCTTCCCCCTCACCAAAGAACGAGGTGTAGAAACTCCATACAACCTGCAGCTAGGGCATGGTGCCTAAGTTTAGTTCTACAATAGAGCTCAACCCAACAGGCACACAGAGAATGAAACACAGCAACATTGCAAGTGTTCAAGGAGTCGTTCCACTGAGATATTCCTAAAAGAGACATGCACTCTATATTTTTATAGTCTAGTGTATGCAAAGAGCTCTGTCTGACTGTCCTGTTGTATCTGAATGCTGGAGATATTTAAGGGTCCATGCGGTACAGCATGCATAGAAAGAAGGCACCCTTTTCACCGAGAAGGCCTCATACAGACAGGAGCAAGGTGCTAGCAAAGTACTGCAGATTTGAGGAAAGAAAGAAACTGCATCCCAAATTACTCATAATGACACTCCCCCCAAGGATCCGTGGGGATCCATCCCTCACTTGTATTAGGGTAGTGGTGGAATAGCAAAGGGTGGGTCAGACCGAAAATGGAAAGGAGTGAGGTTCAGCTACTACACCGCAAGTCCTACCCTGCGCACAGTGTTGTTTTATTAATCTCATGTAACCACACGGTAGCAGCCCACAGACCCCACAATTGTGAGTCTCCTTTGCCCCTTTGACCCACAAACCACGCCCCACCACTCACACCAAACCTCCATCCTTTTCACAAGCACAAATAATACACGAAACAGCGCAAGCACGTAGAAATCTCCTACACAGAGTCAACCAATTTACTCCTGCTCTTCCTCTTTCAGTCCAACCTGAGCAGATTATGCTGCATGGTTTCCCCCTGTGAACAGAGAAAGGTGGGTTACAACTGCAAAGCACATGTACTCTTTGGTGGCTGCACAAGGATCCATGGCAAAAAGTTCTGACGAGAATACAATGCTGGACTGCCACTCAGCCTAAGATAGAGAAAGCATTTCAACTGAAGACAACAGACAGTGTCACAATACCATCAAACTGGATACATAACTAGCTTACACAGAGTGAATGTTGTTACGAAACTCTAGAGATGAAACAACAGAAGAGAAGAGAAGCTAAAGTGCACTGGTGTACTATGCTAGATGAGAAGCCTCCATGTTCTCAATGAGGAGAGACAGAAAATTTACGCAACATGGCAGCACTGTGTTGTAATGCATCAACCCTACTGAGAGCAGCACTGTCACTACCACTCTTCATCATCAGCAGGAGCAAAACACCAGCCATGCATTGTCTTTGGGGCAAAAAAATATGTGTGTGTCTGTTTGTGTGCAATGTACTGGCATTCTGGAGTGCATTTATGTCCGTTCCTGTGTGTGCGCACATGTGCTCTGTTTGTGTGTGTATGTGTCCGCCTCCACAGCATCCATATTAAACAGTTTTGGAGGTGACTGTGCTTCCCTGGATGTCATGAATATAAGAGAAAGCATCCATCTTCGTGGAATACAATTTCACAGGTAGTGACAGTAAAACTGACTCTAGCCTCTGACTGCAGACTCACAGAGGGAAAAAGACGAAGGGTGGAGAAGGAAAGATACAGAAACATAGACATAGACAGACGAGGCTGCCTACCATCTTCTGATTTTCAGCAAACTGCTAGATTTTCCAGCTGCATTCCATATTAAGCCTAGGCTATTATGTTCTCAATGGTTAAACTCCACTAAAGGCTAACCATTCTGATTGATTCAACTTGATTCAACGCATGCTGACTTTATTCAAGCTACAATTTCTGTAAAACAGACATATTATTCATCTCACACTGATCAGAAAGACAGATATTGGGTCACTTTTGAAACTCCAAGCAATTACAATTTAAGAGATGCAAAGGCCAGTCCGAGCAAAGGAAACTGAAAAAAAAGACTTTCAAATCTGAACAATATGAGCAAAAAATTGTCTTCATGTTACATCCTAGAAGAGAAATGTTTAAGTGGCTTGACCTCATCGTGAAAGAACAATTTCTAGCAGGTAAAATCCCACATGGCAGTAGCACCTTGCATCAGTTGAGAGAGTATAACACAAAGAAATTATTCACATTTAAACAGTGTGAACCCTTGTATTTAATTAATTATCCGAGAAACATACATGTCTTCATTTACAGTGATTTTTCATTAATGGTGTGAAAGTGAAATTGCAGGTGGGAATTTTCACTATTATACCTGGTGTATCACGGAGTATAATTAATCTCATTAACTAATCAGGGGGATTTCTTCTTGTCTTACTCAAAAAGTCACCGTATTTAACGCTAAGCTAATTATCTTAATCATGTATGAGATAATGATGTAATTAGGGCAATTAAATCGCAATTAACACCTCAAGAAAAAGTGATTATTTCATTCAAACAGACAGTTATGGATTAGGGAGAAAAGGGCATGCAATGTGCTTTATATTATGCATAAAAAGAAAAAACATAAAAGGGAAACATTGTGGAAATCACAAAGAGCAATAAGAAATAAAATTACATGGGGAAAATGGGGCATGACTAATGGTAAATGACAGCTGTCTGAGAGGCCATCAGTCTTTTTGAGGATGGAGGAGATACCCCTTTTGTCACAGCCAATCTCTCCGGCCTTGAACATAAGGAGGAAAAACAATGTCAAGTTTGGGTTGAAAGAACAAAGTAGCCAGAAAGTAGAAACACTGAACCAAAAGCAGCACCTCACATATGAAAACAACTATCTAATCTGAGAACCCAGATGCAGAGAGGAACACCGGTGATAGTAACTGGCTCCTGCCATCTGAGAACCGAACCAGGAGCAAACATTATAGTACACACTCCACTGTTGTTTTCTGCTCATTTTGCAAGTAGAGAACATGATTTCCCACCTATCAAATTCTTGCACATCCCACAAAACAAATGCCAGTGAAAAATAAAGTCCGTAAAAAGATATGTTTTAGTGAAGTACACACACTGTTCCAAGCTTTGTCTGTTCAGGGAGTTCACCTCTAAAGGATGCACATGTAATTCAGACAAGTACAGACATTTTACCATCCTGTTTTATTTCAGGACTTTTGTTGCTTTTGTGCGATGGTACACATCTCCTGCCTGATCTTTCAGGCAACAATAGTGTTGTGCGTGCGATTTTCTAACTTGGTTTTGCGACTGTCTTCCTGACCATTGCGTTCGCTTCAGCGGCCATCTCGAGGACTCGCCACACGCTCCATGGACATGAGTTGATGAAAAACATGAGTGACAAGATTCATGGTTATCAGAGCAGCTGATGAAATGGTAAGGCGAGAGGAAGATTCAAAAAAATGAACCCTTCTCTCCTTTTTTTATATTTCCATTCAAAGGGGAGACAGAAGATGAGAAATACAGATATGTCAGGAGACAGAGAGAGAGAGAATAAAAAATAAATAAACACACACCACCCCCTCCCTCTGTCCCCTAAACCGCAATACCCCACCCATACCAGGGGCAAAAGCAGAAGAAAAAGAAATTACATTTCATCTTGGACATCACCATGGGACAAATAATTTTTCAAAATCATGTTCAATTTAAATGCACAAGAATAAATGTGGCAATGTGAGCATTAAATACCATTTAAATGCTGCATGAATATTGAATTACATTTATTTTAAAATGATCATTTTTTGGAAAAAAAATATTTTCTTATGTCTGTCAATGGGATATAAATACTTGTATTGAGAATCCACAGGCATTTACAGTATGCTTATTAAAGTAGTCTCTGACATAAACAAAATTTTCTACCATGAGGCAAATCGTGAATATTTTCTTTCTTTGAATTATGGTGGCGTTGTTTTTGACTGTTTCGCTCAGTACAGCAATGATTCCATCACGCTTGGCTTTGCGGACACGCCAGGGATTTAGACCGATCGAGCTGTGACTTTGGCAGTTCGGTCAGTGCTAAAGCATAACAGCCTCCTTTACTTTCAGCTCCCTTAGCGGGGTCAACTGATTCCTACCAGATGCATCTGTACATAAAATACACCATTAGACTCAGCCAGAGGAAGGACTTGAGTTCACTTAAATAAACAGTAAAGCATGTCAAAATAAAAAAGTGCTTAACTGAAATGTCATAATTCAACTGACAATTTTTAAGTGACTTACATGTGCAGCAATTGATGAAACTAAATATTCATTAAAATTATTTTCAGCCTAAATTTGTAAAATCAATTGTTGAGAAAAATCTTTGGGATGCATTATTTTTCTGGCATAATTTAAATTGTGCCTTTAAAACAAATTCACTTTCAATGAAGTCTATAAAATCATTGCACTCAAACATGAATTTTGAAAAAGCAATTTGTGTAAATATAATACTGTGTGAACTCTGAACAATTGCAGATAACATGCTGTTTAATGACAACATGAAATAGGATAGAAATGGCACACGTCACAACACCTGTGCTGCAGCCGGCTGAATTGGTGCTTCAGCGAGGGGCGAGGGGCTCCAGGGACAGAGGGAGGAAATGGCTGCTGTGTTTGTTTGAGAGGAGGTTAGAAGAGGGGCAGTCAGGATTCTGCTGTGGCCCAGATTTTCTCCAATCCCTTTTGTGTGTTCACTCCATGTTTGAGTGGCTTTATAGAGAAATTGCTTTTATTGTGTCCACTCAGGAAAACCAAAAGCAAAAACACCACCAGCATACAGTCTGAAGACAATGCTCACAAAAGGACTGAGGAAATGACTTACCAACCAGGATCAACATACCAACAATGTGATGTATTTTTTCTCAACTGCTCTAAATGACATCTTACTGTTAATGAGTACCTGGCCACATGTTGCTGCCTGAAAGAAAAGTTTCTCAGTGCATGCTGTACTTCCCCTTCCATGAATTTCTACATGGGGCATAAACACAGCAAGAGCACACAGCCTCAAAATTATGACAACCTACATATCTGTATTTTGAAAGGCCTTCCAAAGAGGTCACAGACGAACTACAAGCAGTAGTCCCTGCTCTGATCTGGAGGCTGACAACTGCACAGCTCAGGCCCGAGGTAATAAAGTGAAAGTGCACCACGATAAACTACACAGTAGCACAATTGCTCAGCGCCTTCCTGACCTCCTGTTTGGAGAGGGGTAACAGGTGAAGGCAGTGGTAACCTGCTCAAACACACAGGCCCAGCAGTACCTTTCCAAGGCCAGTAAGACAAGGTACACCTATAAAAACAGTCTCCCACTGTACATCTTAAACTAGTACACTAAATAAAACTATAAAGAAGAAAGACTAAAAAAGCTTGTAAGATGTTTCTGATCTTAGAATATTATTCATTAAATTGCCACAATAGTGTTTTTCCTTTTCAAAAAAATCACCATAAAACACATAAAAAATACAAACAAAATTTGAAGACAAGATACAGTGGATTTGCATTGCCCATATAACAAATTTTTATAGTCAAATGCCAATATGACTTATCTACTGGCATCAATCATCAATCTACCTGAAAGGCTAAAAGTGTAGTCGCAGCAAGTGACATTCATGTCCAAACAAACTCAAAGTTAGGATGTTCACTGCATG
>JAQQAE010003203.1:0-20652 GCA_029823295.1 Pseudamia nigra | reverse complement strand
TTATAGGTCACATTAAAGGTGGAAAAAGATGTGAAATTATTTATCTTGGTGTCAATTTTTTACATCACAAAAACCTGGCAATTAATTAATTAATTATTTGAACAGTGGTGTGTAGACTTTTGAGATCCACAGTAGGTTGCAAAACTTTTAAAATTTCTGGATCATATTGGGGAGAAACCGCATTTATATTGCATGCCTCAGCACATTTTTACCATTGAGTTTTATGTTTTGACAAAACTGTACTAGTAAATATCAGTCACTTTTGGTATTTTGTCAGTTTTGCCAGATTGATTAGCTGTGAATGAGGTAATTAATTTGAAAGTCATTAATGTAAAGAAATGTGATTGACTCTGTACTGAAATTTCACTTCTGCCTTTCTTTCTTTCTTTAGGGAAATGAAGCCAGTTATCCCCTGGAGATGTGCTCACATTGTAAGTAAATCTGTATGGTGCTTTTTAGTTTGGGCTTGTATTTTGTTTATACCACTTTTCATGATACAGACACCATTTTAAAATGTCAGGATATGGCACTTTTACACAAATGGGAGCTGCTCACTGGCAGCATATGAGGATTTTTTTAATTTAATGTGACTTTAGATGATTACATTTTCTGCCAAAAAAGGCAGATAATGGTTTCATAATACATCATCCACACATGTGTGTCAGTGTGATAAATGTAAGAGGCTGAACCAGTTTACTTTAAACTCACCATTGCTATTGACCACCTGAAGATCTATCATATTTACTTTTGGGATAGGTGCTGCTAGCCATTTTCAGCAGGGGGTGCTACTGCTTGTTTCAAGAAAAGATGCAATACCTAGAAATTATTGGCTACTGTCAGGTTTCCACCCTATTTACTTTTGGATAAGTGGAGCTTCTGCCTGTAACAAGGCAAGACTGCTGTTATATGGTTGACATCTTTCTGCTGGGCAATTTAACAACCTCTGGTTGGTTTAGCTTTCAGACAGTGATCCACAGTATTTAGATTTCTAGAAAATGGTCACAATCATAACATACACTTTCACTATGCAAAATGACTCACTCAGTATTGTTCACTCCATTAATTGTTGCATTGGTTCTGCATCTCCCAGTGATTTTGTTGATGTAGCCTTTTTTTGTAAATGGATTATGTGTATGTTAAAATGTGTATATGTAGTTTTTAAAGGTTTAAGTATCTCTGATTGTGCTCATGTTTACAAGATGTCTGCCTAATCGACATCTTTGAGAGCCTGAGGAGGAGGAGAGCTGGGGAAATGACTCACATTTCTTCTTTGTCCGCCTCCTTCACCTTCCCTACCTGATGGTGAATCAACACAAAATCTCAGCACTGGTGTTGTTGAAAACTCCTTAGAAATGCTGATTTCTTACCAGCTTGCTCAACTGCAAATGGCATGTTTGACAGTAGGAGGCTGTTGAGAGCTGGGCTAAAGTGGGTCCGCTGATACATGTGTTTTAATGAGCACTGAGACTACAAGGTGTCCCTCTGTAGTGTAGGTGTACGTCAGGAAACAAGAGACTGTTGACACTCATCAGGTTTCACTATCAGATTTGCAGGTGAATGTCAGCTCCGTATTCAGAGTTACTCAAACAAGACCCACAAATATCAAAATTACATATCCAGTCTATGGACACAGTGTGGGTTGTTCTTACTTAGGCTATACTGCTATAATTCCAGAGTGCAAGACCTTGGCCTGCCTGGCCATCTAGGTATTCCTCAAGGATTATGCCCTTGTATTCAGAGGCTGTGGATTTAGACAATGTGTAGTCCTAAACTGAATAAATGTAATCTGCAATAGTAGAACGGTCTTTCCCTTCAATGCCTCTGTGTCTGAGGGTCAGGGGAAAAGATTGTAGACAAAAGGATGGTAGAAAAGCAAATAGCTTTTTGACTTTTAGTGAGGTAAAGACCTAGTTGTTTTAGCAATTGAAATGAAAACAAAGGCAAATTAATATTTAAATGCTGACATTACTACACAGAGGGTGTAACAATATGAAATAAGTGCATTTTACATTTTGCCTGTTGCCTTGTTTTTTTTCCCATTCTGTCTCTCTTTGGCTTTCTTGCCCTCTGTCTTCACCCTCCACTAACAGAGCAGCTGTTCAGCTCATCAAGCGCTTGGACAGGCAGGCATTGGCTGTGAAGAAATTAGCTCTGGCTTGGCGGTCAGATAGATACACCCTGTTGCACCTTAACCTTTTTGCCCCAGTGATACATGAACCAGCAAACTCTTAGCAACCATTCACCTGAATAACCATCAGAGTAGTTGTCTGTTGATTGTCAATCGCAGCATTTTAAATCTCTGAGAATCATTTTGATGAGATGAATCCAATGCGTGTGGTTTTCCTTCTGTCGACTGGACTGGAAATTTTGTTTGAAGACAAAAGGAAGCTTCTTCAGTTCAGTTCAGAACTGAAGAGGCTTCCTGGATAGGTAGCGAAATGTCTTCAAACAAAGTGTCCAGTCGACAGAAGGAAAACCACACGCCTTGGATCCTTATAACATCATGACCTGGATGACTGAGAAATCTTCACAGAGATGTTATAAGGACATCGTCTCTGCACACTGAAGGATGAATTTTAGAAAGCCCTGCCAACTCTTGTCAGTGCTGTGTCTCACCGCTGCTGTTTTAGATGAGCTTAGATCAGGCAAAATTTAATGGCCTACTTGTGGGAGCATGCATAATTGGACACACTAGCCACAGAAACTCACACCTCCACACATACTTGCATATGCACTGCACACTTTAAAGTGCATGCACGCTCCCACTCTGCTCAGCCACTCTCTTCACCCCGTGCACACGCACACACTCACACACATCCTTCTGAGCACATCATGCTCTCACAGAGAAATGCAGCACAGTGCCTGAAACCATTGCAGGCCTGCGTGCAGTTGCCCAAAAAAGTGGGGGGCGGATTGCTGGAGTTCCTTGTTGCTAGGGGTTTCCCTGAGGGCGGGAGCCAATGCCTCTGTTGGTGGGAGTGAAGTGGGGTGAGTTGGGGGTTTTCTGATGACGGCATATCTATAAATATACACCATGTGGTCTACCCTGTCCGGCGCTTTGTCCATGCCGCCAAGATGTACGATATCAGAGCTGCCGGAGCAATCAGTGTAGTGCAGTGACTGCTGGATACTTCCTCTGTAGTGCTCATATTTGGGGGTGTTCAGGAGGTACCCCCTGTCCTCCACTATCGGAACTGGCAGCTGTTTGATTCTCAGCTTCTGTTCACGTAGGACAGTCAACCCCAGATTTCACTTGGTGGACAGTTCATCTAGTTTGTGATAGTGTTTGAGTGTGACTCATTGAGGTAGAAAAGCATAGAAATGAATTCCATCAACTATTGATGGAGAGATCCACAGTCCGGTTACTGAAATATAAAGGTGGGTGCACACACAAAGATATAAGAAAGATAAAGATTTTTTGCCACATGGAGGAGTGCTCAACTTCAAATGACCAGGCATGATTTTGTGACGAAACAGATGTGGTGCATCAACTTGGTTTAGTAATGTGAAGAAAAACAAAAGCAGACTCAAGCAGTCTGCATGAGTAAACAGGTGAGAATGACGTGGAAACGCAAGATGCCAATTCTCTAGTGAAAACTGGGGGTGAGATTTTACCTGTTGCCTGTTTTAATGCCTGTCAGTAGTAGGAGTGTGCTAGCTCAGGTTTGCCTCAAGGGCTAGAATGCTTACCTTGTTTGATTGTGTGACACTCATCTCATCCTATCCTATTCTGAAAGGATTCATCCAGTTTTTTCGTCATAAATGTTAGTTTTGAATGATTGTTGTGAAGTATAAGAGAGTGGGAGGTTTAATGCCTGACCTGTAAACTATTTCACATTTACAAAAATTCTGTACCATATATGAGTACCAACCAAAACCCCTATGATTGGTGGGAGGGTGAATCCAGGATAAATTATCCCAGAAATCCTGTAGTCTGAGTTTGGTTTAATACTAGCCGTAAACTCGCACTACAAATGAACAGGACAAATTTTCTCCCAGATGTTGGGAGACGAGCCGTGAACCTCACATGCATTTACAGGCATCACCTACTAAATGTTGTCGCAATGGAATGTGACCAGAAACCTGTAATAGCCAATGAAACTGAGCTGATTGAATAGCACCACCACAAAAATGTCATGTAAAGTTAGTTTGCTAATGACATGTTCTGGCACGTTAGTCTGGCGCTGCTCCTATTCAAACTGATTTTCACTGATACCACTTTCAGACCAACAACCTGTGTTAGATCCAGGTCAGCTAACCCTGATTTTGACAAACAACTACACGTTAAGTGAGGTTACGCATTTCTTCTCTGACCTGTCCGGTGGAGCTGGAGGAGAGCTGCACAGGGTTGGTGTGTGTCCCAAAATCCTGTGACCTAGCTCGTAGTACAGTCAGTCCATACACCCGGCACCACTCCTGTTTATGTTGTGGTCATGGATCTTCGCATACTTGTTTTTTTTTTTTATAAATCAGTGCCATTAGTTTATTGGTAATCTGTTTTTGGGACTGGTGGATACCTTTCTGGATCATCAGTTTTGTTACATTGGCATACATGACGTTGGTCCTCACCGTCTGTCAGTTGACTGGTGATTTCCTCCTCTTTGTATACGGTGAATAGTTCCCATATCTTGTAATCTTGCCACATGTCCACACTTTTTGGTCAAAGCTTGTTTACAAGCTACAGTTACATCATTACTTACATGCTTCCTTTAACAGAAGAGAAAAAACCTCCAGAAGTCGGAATGGTGCTGGAACTGAATTGTGAAGTTAAAGGAATTAGTTTAATTCTGAAATAGGAACTGCAACGATCAAAAGTCTACAAAGGCCAGATTAATAGCAGCTTGCATTAACCCGAGTTCCTTCCATCCATCTTCTACCGCTTTTCCAAGGGATTGGGTCTTGGGGACAGCTGCTTGACCAGGGAAGCCCAGCCTACTCTCTCCCTGTCTACTTCATCCAGCTCTTCTGGCGGGACTCCAAGGTGTTCCTAGACGAGTTGAGAAACATAGTCCCTCCAGCGTGTCCTGGGTCTTCCCTGAGGCATCCGAACCAGATGACCAAGCATCTCATCTGGCTTCTCTCGACTTGGAGGAGCAGCTACTCTACTCTGAGCCCCTTCCAGATGACTGTGCTTCTCACACTATCTGTAATGGAAAGCCCAGCCACCCTGTGGAGGAAGCCCATTTCAGCCACTTGTATCTAGGATCTTGTTCTTTCAGTTATGACCTAAAGCTCATGCCCATAGGTGTCACAACGATGAACTGATGCAGGGTCCACATCACTGCAGATGTTGCACCGATCCGCCCGCCAATCTCCCGTTCCATCCTTCCCTCTCTCATGAACAAGACTCCAATAAACTTGAACTCCACTTACAGCAGGACCTCACCCCCAACCTGGAGGGAGCACTCCACCCTTTTCCAGCTGAGGACCATGGTCTCAGATTTAGAAGTGCTGATTCTCGTCCCAGCTGCTTCATATTCAGCTGTGAACTGCTCCAGTGAGGTCACGGCCTTATGAAGCCAACAGAACCACATCATCTGTAACAAGCAGAGACCTGAGTTAAGGCCAACAATAAAATGTCATTTTCAACTCACTTCTAGCGTATACTGCAAAATACATAAGCCATGATGATTCCATTTTTTTCAGTGGCTTCATCCAGTTATTTCTCACCTACTGTTTTTCAGTGCAGAACAAAGCACACGCAGCCAGCTGTTTGTGTCAGTGGTTTTCTTCCATGTTGTGTTCTTCTGCAGTCATGTGAGTTTCTGTGAAATCCCACATCCCTGGATTAGCCACTGTGAAATCTTTTGGTATAAATGACAAGTGTGGTGTTTTTTACAATTAAAAAATTATTATACCCCCTATTATGCATAAGTTTAAAGGACTGGAGACAAGAAAATAAAAACAGTGTTTGAATATTTACTTGGTTGCCAGTCATAGAATATAAAACTGATTCAATAAATGATTTTAGTCACAAGTTTGTGGTGCTGTAGCATATTGTTGCTATCCAGTGTGTCCTCTGGACTACAGCCACTCGCCCTCATTGGCTCTGTAAAACCCCATTATGCTAATTGGTGTGGTGTCATGTATCACACTTGTTGTGTGATTACTGAGTTGTGCATGTAACCTTCTCATGTTTACCCACCATCACACCTTATCTTGAGTGTTTGACGTGCTATATACAGCAGGGCCTTGGCTGCAATTATCACTAACATGCCGACTGAGTTTTGCTCCGCATAGACCTCCCTCCCCTCGTTGCCTCAGTTCAGGTTAGCAGTGTTAATGCAGTCACATGTTTCCACTAATGTGCAGGGTGAGCCGTCTGAGGGCTGAGCATGCTTAAGAGGACACATTCATTAATGACATTTTGGGAACATTGCGTTTCATCATTAAACAAAAATGTGGGAGGAAACCTTTGCAGGTTTTTTATTTTTATTTTTTGTTCCACAGCTGTGCAGGCTAGTGTGAGTTATTTGAGAGTTAACAGTGTAGAATATGTAGTGGGACAGTAGGTATTTCCCAGAAACGAGTTTGTCAATAACACCAGCAAATAGTAATACATTAACAAGATACTTGTAAACCTTAAATAAATCTATTACTCATTTATGTGCTGTTTCAATAATACTGTACTAGTCATGTGCATCTGTTTATTAATATCATTGTTTTTTCATATCACCATTCAGTAGTAAATGATTCTTTGTAAATTGATTTACAGGTTGCCCATAAAAAAAAGCTTTGCTCTTGTTATACTTAACATATAGTATATCAGAGAGAAAATACACTTATGTGTATGCTGTAATTTTTATTTTGCTTGTTAATCCACAGTCTTATCAATTTACATTTAGTGAGTAGTACACTAGTATGCATTTAACAAAATGTGCACCTGCCTGTTTACACCTTATGAACCTTACGAATGTTTGAATGTGCCTCATTCCTCTGTCTTTGTGTGTGTGTGCGTGTACATGTGTGGGCTACTTCGTGGGGCTAACGGGTTCCAGTTGCCTAGTAACACAGTTGAGGGAGCATACAGTGATCACACAAGTGTGTGTGTGTGTGTGTGTGTGTTGTGCTCTGCAGTGAAGTGTATATGAGATTATCATAATCATCTCACAGTTACACTGGGTCTCCCTCAGAGCTACTCATTAGCATAACAGTGTGAGAAGCCTCTACAACTGTGCGGCCATCTCACAAAACAGTTTGTCTCACACACTGTGACTGGGCATTTTCATTTGATTAGTTAGCAAATCCTTCAAAATGTATTTTTACAGTTGAGGTCTAAATTATTTTTTTCCAGATTTGTTCTCAATTGCTATTTAAAGTGCATATGACACAAAAAATACATTTTTGTCATCGTACACATCACATCAAAAACATTTGAACCACATATGACAATTGATCACATGCCAACTCACGAACCAGGAATTTATTGATTTTTTAATTGAGTGCCAGGAAAAATGTGATGGCTTCTTGAAAATCAGGTCAAGTGGATATGGCATCACTAACAGAGCTGCCAACCATCTCTGTTGTGTTTTGTATGTTTGTGTCAGATTTCGACTGGAAGTGATTTTATAGTTGTTGAAAAGATATCAAACGGATTTACCAAAATATGGAGTTTTATTCACATTGAAGCAACTTTTGATGAAAAATATCAAAGGTAAGAGGAACTTTATCATCGCTGGGTTTTGTTGCTGTGATTTTTCTGTATTGTTTGTCTGTTTGCTGTACGGTTTTGAAAGTTATACACAAGTTATATACCGCTGGATTCAGCTTGGCATGAACTTTCATTGACTGTTACAATCTCGATTTACGTTCGGTTTATGAAGCACAGTATAAGACAAAGCAAAGATTCAGTCGAGTTATCTTTTGACTCTTTGAACATAATGGCTTGTTGTGTGGGATGTGGTTTGTTCTGAAATTGGTTTAGATACATTTACAAGACGATTACAGAGGTCTATATGATGTGTGGTTTTATTCATTGATTAGAAGGCAGGATCTGTGAGTATCGGTAAAATTAGATGTTGCCCCTGTATCTGGGAGCAACCAGGGATGAAGGGTAAAAAATTGTTGTTGACACACCACATGTTCATCATTAATCAATTGAAATTGCTATACAGTGGCATGGATTTAAAACTATATCAGTCTGCGTTACCCGGGCGTTTGTGCCCTTGAGTCTTGATCTTCATTCTTTTCAATGGACATGTGGTCCGGGCTGTCAGTCGCTGTCACGGTAGTCACTTGGCTGTGTCTCATCCAAATATGGCTTGAATCTGTATGGTTTTATACCCAGAATATGGCTGCTGACAGGCGTTGTGTTCTGTTTGCGATATCATCAATATGGCTCTGGCCTTTGCGGCGGATTCAAAGTGAAATCCATGAATGTCTTTTTCCTCTGCTGTAAAAGGTCTGTTTGTGATCATGGGATGCTTTTTATATGAAATATTTATGTTACAATAAATGCTTGTTTTTGCATTTGGTGGCCTATCTTGGTTTTGTAAAAATTGTGTCATATGCACTTTAAAAGAGTACCAGATTTCTAACAGGACATTTGAAAATTTTTCATTTAGAAATAGGAAGTTATTTCTATTTACAATGAGAAACAGAATTATTTTAGGAAAACAAAAATGATCAGTCAATAATTTTAACCTGCAAAGAACTGACCTTTTTATTCAGGCATAGCACAAACCACCTCTCTTTCACTGAGTAAAGGCCCAAGTTAGAAGTTAATATTTGTCCAATATTCACTTCAGAAAGGATTTGAGGCATCGCTTGTAAAATCATCATGCCAAAAACAAAAGAAATTACTTCAGATCTGAGAAGGATGATTGGTGATGGACACAAAGCAGGAGAAGGATATATAAAGTTACCTAAGTGTTTTCAGGCATCCAGAACTGGGATGAGAAGCATGGGAAAATTTTTGAAAGAATCAAATTTTCATTGGGGCCGTATAATTTTGACCTTAACTGTGTATTGAGATGCATTGTAAATGAAGCACTGAAGAAACAGAGGAAGCAGCAGTTCTTCATCAGTCTGTTTTATCAGCAGGTATACATTCCATCATAATACACACTTATTGTATTTGTGTTTAACTTGGGCACAATTCAGAATTTTTGATATACTACTTACTCCTTTGACATTTTAGCCACCAGTCAGAGGGTGGTGTGCAGTTATTATGAAGCCTCAGAAGATTAAGTTCAGCCACTGCTCATTAAGCCATAAAACCCCAGTTCTACTCAAATTCCAACCATAGCAGTTTTCACTTTGAGCCATATGTTGGATAAGTCATCTGAACCCATCATTCAAGTGAAAGTACTGCATCCTTCTCCTGATTCCAGAGCCCCGTTTTTTTATTTGGTTCAACTGGGAGCATGTCTGTCTGTGATGCTGGCAGACAGGAACTTGTTGGTTCGACACCGAGAAGGGGACTCAGACTGTGAGAAAGCTGTTGTCCTTGCTGTTGAGCATGAATAATACATGTACCTACTCACTTGGCAGCACCAGACAGCAAGAACGGCTCTGGGCACAGTGTTCAGATGTTCTCTGCTCAGTGAAGGCGCCAAAGTTTGCTACATGCTGTAAATGTCAAAGTGATTTTCATCTGTACCCCAGTGTATTCCACTGACCTGACTGTGTGACAATAAAAGCTACTTGAACTGTGACAAGGATGTGTTTGAAACATTAATATTAACATTCTCAATCTGCTCTAAAGACCTTAACATCTCTACTTTTAAACAATTCGGCTCCCTCTGCAAGCCTGTAATATCGTTTTGCTCTTGCATTTTAATTACAAATTTTTCTGCCAATAAAAATGAAAGTGCTAATCCAGTTGTTTTGTGCCTTTTGATTTTACACCCACTTGCAGAACACAGGCTTTGTGACCGATTTAAGTCTCCAACTGCATGCAAGAGAACTTCATTCTTTTGAACATTTCTATCTAGCCACCAAGATTAAAGAATTGCAGTGAAGAGCTTTTGGATGTAAATATGGTACTAAAGCCCCTCTGCTGAAGGATTGATGGATTGGACAGGCTAAACTATTATGATGCAGGCTGGTGTCATCTGCCATGCACAGGAAACAGGAGGCTGCTGATAAGGAAGTGTTTTGTGTCAAAGGACAGCCATGTGCTCAGTTCTGATAACTCACACCTAGTGGACACAGAAACCCTGTGGCTCATATCAGCTGCTCTGTGTGTGTGTGTGTGTGCTGCTCTACAGATTTATGCATCAGGAAAAAGAAGGAGGTTTCATTAGGAGTTAATCAAAATTATATGTGCAAAACACATGGAAATGAGATGCAGTATCCATTGTATACAGAAGGGCTGTGTTTTCTGCTGATGCACAAGATAAAAACCCTCATAGGACAAAGTGCAAGGGCTTGCACTGATTTTGGTACAAATGTACAGGAGACAATGAAATAATGTGACTGCTACATGTGACTTTGTATTTTGGCGTGCCAAGACTTTCCACACATGCTACTGCTGGTGCGCTGCAGCTGTATGTGGGGAAAAATGCTGCCTTAATACATTTAACCTCCAAAAAAACCCTTAAGTGTTCTGTTGAGCAGCATTACATCATGAGTCACACGCTAGGAACACTAAATGCACTTTGTTGATTGATTGATTGATAAGAGTGCACGGATAATACACATTTTAGTCTGAGTCTCATGTACGGTTTAGTTCCATTTTGAACTGTGCAAGTTGTCAACTTTACTTCAAAATCCCAAATTTCTTTGTCTTGATTTGGGTTGCAAAGGGGCAGAAATTTTCTAGTAAATTTCTGGAAACTGCAGAAATTTTTCATGGGAATTTGAGCTGGGGAATCTTTGAAATTTTGACTGTTAACAGGGATTCCAGATATTGTTGGGGGAAATATATTTTAGCATAACGTTGACTAAAACAACCACATTTCATGCAAGTGTACTTGAGAATATCAATGCATGTACATGGCATACTGCTTACTGCAGGGGTATTGAGGCCACGCCCCTTACATGCACTGTGCATTCCTCCATCACATGTACATCTGTGCATCAGTAGTCTGGGATTTCTAGAACCCTGGACTACTGAGGCCACATTTTAGAGCCCAGAGCGCAAGACTATTGAAGCCACACATTTGAGCCTATGGACTACATAAACTGAAGCAAGTTTTGATGACATTATGTGGTTTAATATATTTGATGTATGGTATTAATGTTTAATTTGCAAATATCACATGAAAATCTATTCACACAGTAGATGGTTGGCTGATGAGTTAGATGCTAAATGTAAGCTATAGCTAGCACCAATTTATTGACCATTTAAGAGGCTACTTATCATGATGCTGGCTTCAAATGTGACACTGCTTTTTGTGCCTCCTACACATCAGTTGAATTTCTGTACATCAGCTGTAAAATATTTTGAAGGCCATTCCAGTATTTGCATAGCTTTGTGCTATTACAAAATCTTCAGGGTTCTAGAAATCGGTGCATGTGACGGAGGAATGCACAGTGCATGTATGGGCCGTGGTCTAAATACCACTGCAGTAAGCAGTGGGTTATGTGCATGTGATTAATGAATAGGATTGATAGTCTATTTGTGTGAAATCTGGTTGCTTTAGTCAAAATTCCAGTAAAATATATTTTCCCAAAGTACATTTAAAATTCCTGTTAAGGGCCAACCTTTAATTTTAAATTTAAGGCTTATTCCAGGACCCCATACATACCCATTAATTCTTATGGAAGTTTCTAACTTGGAAAATTCTGGAATTTTGCAACCCTAGTCTTGATCCATCTCTCGTCCTCACCCTCTCATTCCTCCGACATGCTCTCACTCTGATTACTCATCGAACTGATGTAGCACAGCATAAATGATTCTTGAAACCTAAAACGCATCTCTCGCTTGCTCGCTTGCTCTCTCTCGCTCGTTCACTCTCTCTCTCTCTCTCGCTCTTTTTTCACTTTGCTCTGTTTGGTTGATTGTGTTGCAAATCACACTGATTAGTGCTATATACTTTGTCAATTTAATGACTGCGTACTATTCCACATGGATGCAGGGTGACACGTGCATAAATTTAATACAAATAAACCTGGAAGAGGAAAACAGGGCTATTTCTGTTGCATGTAGTAGCAGTTGAGGTCAAAATTATTACCAACTCTATAAAAGTGTTTTTTTTTTTTTTGTTCCCAATTGCTGTTTCAAAGATTGCTAGATTTTTAATACAGTATTTCAAAGCTATTTTCAATTTATAAAAAGTAATTATAAATAGTTAAGTATTTTTTGCCAACAAAAACATATTTTCTGGAAAACATAACTTACAGAAGAATTGATCTTTTTATTCAGTTGTGGCACAAACCAACACTCTTTCACTGTGTAATGGTCTAAGTGTGTGAACTTAATTTAAAACTGAACATTTTTTTTTCAAATATTCACTTCAGAAAGGATTTGAGGCATGACGTAAAAACTTAATGACAAAAACAAAAGAAATGAGTTTGAGAAGAAAAATTGAAAATTTGAGTTTGAAAAGGCACAGATGTGAAAACAGCTCTTCAGGCACATTCCAGCTCAAATACAACTTTTATCTACAAATAAATGGCAGAAAAGGAATGATTATATTTATTTTTTTGCTACATGCTACCAGTCAAAAGTTTGGGTACACCTTCTCATTCATTGTGTTTTTTTTTTTTTTTTTTTTCTTTAGTTTAAAGCTACATGTGGCTACGTTGGACAATCTAAAATATAAAACATGTTCTGGGTTGTTTAACACTTTTTTGTTCACTGCATAATTCCATACTTGTTGTATTAAAATGTTAAATAATATTAAAAACATAAAGTGTCCAAATGTTTGACTAGTAATGGAGATGTAAAATGTTGTCTCTGCCTTTTTACATTCAATATGGTAATATTTATATTTAATGGTTTACATGCTAAATTGAAAACTTGCACAGATTCTAAATAAATGAAATGAGCTAAAGAATAGTTAGTTTGTTCACCATAAGTGTATGTGCACAATTTGGTGTAGACAGGCATATTGAGATTATATTATGCAATATGGCAGTTTTGATTTGCAGAGATTTGAATTGACCTGCTTGGTTTTCAAGGGAAATGCACTTTTTCACAGTAGCATAAAATATAAAAACAAAAGAAATGCAACTTTCTCTTGCATCTTTGACAGAAGATTGCATCATTTTTCCATTTCTGCTACTTAGATCACACTAAAATCTCCCTAGATCTGGACCTTTTTTAAATTACAGTTTTTTTTTTTCTTTCTTTTTGCAGTTATGTAATTACTCTAGCTGATGATGTAGTTAGAATTGTAGTATGATTAATTATGTAGCCCTAAGTATATTTCAAAATGTAGTAAGGCAAAGGCCTTTCCTGGTATTATCTGGTACAGTATATCACTTACAGTATATAAAGTACTATTAGATTGCACAGCCCTAGTCTTTATGCTGTTTTTTACTTAAGGAAGTTTAACGGTGACCAATTTAAATATGCAACTCTATTTATTTGCTACTTTTATTTATGTTATTTGGAGCTGCAGTGCACAGCAGATGCACTCTTCATTGTGTCTCACATTAGACCTGTGTACCACTATAGTTTACGTCACACCTCAGATGTTCAGTCGTATCTTGTTTTGGCTTTTATGTCAACTCACTCCTCTGGTGATAGAGGTCAATACACCTCATGAAAACTGGATTGAACTGAATTCATGGCCTCATAAATCCCTATTGTCCCTCCCTTCTTTCTTGGCTTTCCCTCTGTTCGTTAAGATTAATGGATAGCCAGTGTTATTTAGTATCCCAGATTAAGTGTTCAGAGTAGTAGAATGTGGTTGGCTAATGGGATCAGGTGACCATGTGTGAATGACCTTATATATCGTAATTAACAACTGGCTATGTTATTGCCGGCGAATTACTCCTTGCCAGTGCCGAGTCCACAGACGGGCAAGGTAGGGCTGTTTGTGATGGCAGGAGAACAAACGGTCCAGACTTCAGCTGTAAAAATTACACCAGTAGACAACAAAGGCTGTAAGTTACGTACATCTGTGTGAACCCTCTTAGATTCTCTTCTTCCCCTCTTTTTTTCTGTTTCTCCTTTCTTTGCTTACTTTCCTTTACACTTAGGACTAACCTGCAGGACTAACATCGCTGCATGTGATGTTGGTGATCTGTCCACGAGAGACTTTTTGATTGTTGTACTCATTTTCAGTCTCTGTGGATGGAGAACAAAATATGCTGAGGTTACTTTGGGTCTGCAGCTTGGAGCAGTCAGCTCAGCCCTGTACAGGACGGAAGTGGTGTCCTTGACCTAGTTGCAACGGTGGACACTATAATTTATGACTACAGTTCATGCAGGTGTTAGCAAGTATATTTATATTTTGTATGAATATCTACTGGCTTGGTGTACAGTGTGTAACTTTTGGCCAGTTTGAAGCAGGTGTAGAAAAGTCATTCCAGGCACTTCTGTCATTCTTGTCTTAGTGTTTCTCTGCCATGAATGTTTTTGAGTTTCCAGGACGCCATGCATCACACACACTTGTTTTTATGGCATTGTAAAGGCTACAAAAATTCAGTGTCTCACCAGACCTTCTCTTTTTCTCTTTGTTTAGTCGATGCTGATGAGATTAAGAGGCTAGGGAAGAGGTTTAAGAAACTCGACCTAGATAACTCTGGCTCTCTCAGCGTGGAGGAGTTCATGTCACTGCCGGAGCTGCAACAGAACCCACTGGTGCAAAGGGTTATCGACATATTTGACACTGACGGGAATGGAGAGGTGGATTTTAAAGGTAGGCAGAACACTCAGTTGCTGTGGGGGAACTAAAGGTACTATATTTTACAGCTTCATTTCGGTTTTTGTTTCTACTCTCATTAAAAACTTTCATAGATTATTTCCTGCACAGAAGGTTAGTTCCTATCTTGAGTTGTATCATAACTTTATCCCACTTAAGTTAAACAAAAAAAATCAGTCTTTTTCTCTATCATTTGAAACAATAAAATGCATTGTGTGTAATATAGTGACAGCTGATATGTGTAGCAGAATGCAGTGGAGCTGTCATGAACTTATTTATGTATGGACAGCCTGTTCTGAATTGATATTCGGCATCCAGGCCTTGACCTTTTAACTCCTCATAATCATAAGTCAGGCTTACAGCATCCTTTTAAAAGAATACCAGATCTACATATGATACTTAGCCAGGCATTAACATGATCTAAATGACAATAATAATCCATGAGTTGGATCACAGCAAAAACTATTTTATCCTATAATACCGGTACTCATCTGATCTTATGTTTTACCACCATGTAAATCAACACCATGAAAGAATCATAATTCACAAAGAAAGACCACAATGAAAAAAATGTTTGTTTTTAACTCAAACAATATTTCTAATGTTTGAAAACTCCTAATCTTTGCTACAGCATACAGTTGATTGATTGTTCTTCAGAAATGAGTCACTGTGTTTGTTTTGTTTGATCAAACCCGTGTCACAAGGTTTTAACAGAATAATTTACTACCATGACATTTTCACCCAGGAAGTGGTCATGCAAATTCATAAAAGGCATACAGGGACAACAAATTTGTAGCACTATGAAAAGTAATAAATCTGTAGGTTCTGTAGCTTAAATGAAGAATCTTGGGATCAGAGCTCTGACATTTAATTAAACTGCTCAGTTTATAACTATTAATATTATTACAATTAATAATTATCAACTACTTTGATAATAGATGCATAGATACTTTATTGATCCCAAAAAGGGAAATTCACAAATCAGCTAATCAGTTTGAATTATTTAGGGAAAGAAAGTATTAATTTTCAGAATTCAGCTTATTAATTTAAAATATTTTCTCATTTCTTTCTCCTGACAGTAAAAACATTATCTTTGGGCTGTTAACCAAACAGTATAGATGTCATCATAGACTTTAGGGACATTAACAAACATTTCCAACCGTTTCTAGACCAAAAACCAAATTGACTACTTAAGAAATTAAACAAAAGATGAACTGACACAGAAAATAAATGCTATAATGTAAATGTTAATGTCAGCTCTCACATGGTTGTAATCGTGCTGTTTATTAATGATTTAATCCGATGGACACATTCACATCATGCCTGTCGCTCTCCTCCTCTTCATCCAGAGTTCATCGAGGGAGTGTCACAGTTCAGCGTCAAGGGCGACAAAGAACAGAAGCTTCGATGTAAGTACAGCTGTAGCTCTGCAGCCTCGCACTAAATTCAGCCACAACTGCAGGCTCCTGCTCTTTTTATCTCCAGCCATAACTGTGTTTCTGCTGCTTTGGAGCTTAAAGCCTCCAGGAAGCTGTCTCCTGTGTCCTCGCTGCTCTGCTTGCCTCACCTTGCCCTAATGCACAACAAAAACACACTTGGGGAAAACCTTACATGCTAAGCAATAATTCTTGACTCGCTCTCCAAGGGCTAGTAAAGCTTTAAAAAAAAACCATGCCTGTATAAACACACAAAAGCCCTTGTCACACATGCAACTTATTACATCAATTTCACATCCTGGTGTCATGTACAAATGGGTAAAAGGTGTAACAGAACAAAAAGTAAACATTGTAAACCTCACTATTAATTAATTTCTTGACTATCAACAAGATATTCTGTCATTTGCAAGGTGACGCTTCACGACCAATGACAGGATTTTCAGTCAGTCTGAGTTTTTGTGGTTTTCATGTAAACTTTGTAAAGGGTACTTTTGTGTACGTTGTGGAAATAATAGTTTTCTAAGGTTACAAAACAAGCAAAGGAAAAGATCTGATCAAAACTGGAAAGAGGACATGCAAATTGTTCACATGGACAAAAATGCTTTTTTGATGATAATGTCAAATATGCAACTGTAGTCAGGAAAAGAAAAATCGAAGCTAGAAGAAACTGGTTTTCTATGAATGAAAGCTGAATATTTGTTCTTTCTTTCGATGTATTGTACTGTTTCTCTGTTTCTAAAGGACCACTTTCTGTGGGTCTGGAAAGATGAGTAAGAATAATCAAAAATGGTGGTGATGGCTGGCAACTTTTTCATAACATGCTGGCAGGAAAAGCGCTAACTGTATGTCTCTATTCACTGCCCTGCAGAAAAGCACCACATGCTTTAAGATTTTTGTCAGACCACCTTTAGCTTTGATTACAGCACATAATTGCTATGGCTCTGTTTCTTCCAGCTTATGCAATGTCACAACATTTATTTCCCCTACACAGTTGGATTCATTTATTTCACCAAGATACCATATTGATGTCAAATTGGAGCACTATGTAAAGTGTTGTCCAGCATATGACACACATTCTCAGTGGGGGTTCATGTCTGTGGTGGCCAATTCATGAGTGAAAATAGTGTCTCATGGGCCCTGACCCACTCTGTCACTGCTCAGGCTTCTTACATCCTGGCATTGTTATCTTGGAATATGTCCTCACACTATGGGAAGGGGGAAAAATCCATTTGTGGAAAAAGTAGATATGAAAAGCTACTCATTGCACCATCAGGTTAAATAGTTATTGCAGCTGAAACCTCTTCATCGCTGCAGGACTTATCCAATAGAAGTCTCTAACCTATTCTCTTAGTTAAATCCAGGGTGTGACCTTTTTGTACAGGCAGTGAGCAGGTCACGGTTTACATGGAGTCTTGTTTGTTTCATTGTATGATTTGATTTGGTCTGCTGTACAGAAATAACACAAAATGGCATCATTGACCACTCCCGAGTAGATCACACAGGGCTATTATAAATTCATGTAACATCTGATTTATTCTGTCTTCTGTCCCACAGTCGCTTTCAGGATTTATGACATGGACAAAGATGGCTACATCTCCAACGGTGAGCTCTTCCAGGTGCTGAAGATGATGGTAGGCAACAACCTGAAGGACACGCAGCTCCAGCAGATTGTGGATAAGACCATTATCAATGCAGACAAGGACGGAGATGGCAGGATATCCTTTGAAGAGTTCTGTGCAGTAAGTTGAGACCCCTATGGCATTTTTGGGGGGAGGTGACCCTGCTGATGTGGCCTGACGGCACATGTCTGAAAAGCTCTGGGAAAACAAAATTTTTTTGCTTAGACCTTAGAGTTTTGAGTTTCAGTTTCATGCTTCTTGTTGATGTAGCGCATTAAAGACTATAAACAGATACTGGGGACTATGCTACATAAGAGAACAATTAAATACAAAGCAGGTAAGATAAATATTGACACAAGTGAATAATTCCATCAGATGAAAGATATTTTTTCCAAACAATATTTACAGTGGGTACAGCAGTGACAATTCTATGAAGGAAGAGAGAGAAATGATGCAAATGATATTTAAAGTAAAGATGTGGAGAGAATACTCATCAGAACAGACAGAGCCTTTCAGATGTAAAAAGGGGATGTATTTCAGGTAGAGAAGGGGTGGAGGGTTGAGGCATTTCTTTGAGTAGATGAATTTTCAGCCTGCAGTGTAATCAGTGACTCTGCCGTATTACTGCAGTAAAATCACCGCATTATTGAAGAGCCTTCACACAAAGGAAGGGGTCCTGTTACTATGTCCAGCAGAGTGAAACCCGGAGGTTTACAGAGACACTTTATTAAACTGCTGCAACAGTAGGAGAAATACTCACGAGGAGTAATTTAAAATCAGATAGACTGTGAAAAAAGCAGATGCAAATTCCATCTGACTGAGAGGATTAAACGTCTAATGTCTCTAAATTTGTTTTTAAATGCCAGTGGATTCTGCTAGCATGGCATTTTTAGGAAATTTGATCTAGCAGCGGCTTGCCCGCTGTATAGTAAGCCTCACTCAAAGGTCAAAGTCCTGCTCTGAACTTTATAAAGAATCAGCAGGATTTTAGTGATCTACAGCTGACGGAGAGCCAGAGAGGGGATGCAGCCAGAGCAGAGAAACAGCACTGTCGAGAGCCAAGCTGCTGCATTTTTGGACTGATTTTAGCAGCTGATGGAAGGTTAGTGTTGTGTGGTTCAGTTAAATAAAGAATAGCTGCTGTTAGTCAGTTACGGTGAGATAACTTGAGCACTGTTTTAAGAGTACGTTCTGTTCATGTTCTGTCATGAAGAGGATAATGTTATTGGAGGATTTTTTTTTAACTTAAAAGATTCCGTGTATGATTAAAGTAAAACAGGTTGGAGGGGCCATTATTTTTTTTTTTGCCATAAGAACCTCATCACCTGTGTGATGTTTTATGTTCTTAAACGTTGTGTTGCAAACCTGAAAATCACTTCAAATCAAATTAACCGATCTGGCCATGTAGTCAGTCAAGGTGAAGAGGTTATAAAATGACATACGGTCTCAATTATCTTCAAATAATTTTGAATCTACTCTGACATAAAAGATGTAAGAAAAGATGATTAGCAGTAAGTCATTGAAATGTATCGTCCTCATCTCCTGTTGGACCTCAGAGGGATGCCACCTCGCTTAGGGACATTTCCTTAAATGAAAGACGCCAGTTCTAACTCTGACAGAGACGAGGCCCACATTTGACGACAACTCAGCTCTCCAGAGCCTTGAACTAAAAAGACTCTCATCCTTGTGGGAGTGTATTTTCAGGATGGCACAGGAGAACATTAGATCCTGGTTTAACAAAGCAGCACAGCTGAGACACTTCAAAGAAGCCACTGCCTGACACCATTTCAGTCTCACTTGTCCTGATCTGAGCGCTTTAGGGTGAGGAATGGCAACAAAGACGGGAGCAAAAATATGAAGATGGCTATAAAAATAGATTTTCTCAAAATGTTAGTTCTAGTAAAACAAGGACAGAGGAGTATTGTCTCATGTTGTAGTACTGGAACTGTCCATCAAGCTTCATAAAATCAGAATCTGTGGTTTAATTGTTCATACAGTATGCATGTACATTATTTATTGCTCTTATCTCAAACTTGCACATGTAAAGTGGAACAAGTACGGCCGTAGTAGTGGGCACAGTTAATGTTTACAATGAAAAAAATATCTGCAACTAAAATTAAAATGGAGGCTTTAACTGATAACCGTAATTGTATTTATTCTGTTTACAAAACTAAATAAAATAACTGAAATTCTAAAAGAAACATTACTTTTCATCATCTTATGTCAGTATATCTCATACATAAAGCGATCGATCAGCCACAACATTATGACCACTAATCAGTGATGCGGTCATAATGTTGATTATATGGTTCCAATGTCTTTTGTCACTGGGTGGCTGTATTAGGCAGCAAGTGAACATTTATCTCTCAAAGTTGTTGCACTGAAACCAGCAAATTGTCCAAACTAAGTAAGAATCTGAGCAACTCTGACAGAGATCAAATTGTGACGGTACATAACTGGGTCATTGCATCCAAACCTAAAGATCTTGTGTGTTCTAGTCTGCAGTGGATAGTACCCCAACAAAAGTGGTCTAGGTATGAACAACTGGATTTTTATCCAATTGAGTATTTGTGAAATGTGTTGCAAAAGCCAGATAGATTCATGAAGGACTGAGTTTACAACTCATAGGATTTGAAGTGTGCCACTATAATGTCTAATGTGTAATGTACTGCAGTTATGACAGCAGCTTTCAGAGGTCTGGTAGAACTCATGCTCTGGGTTAGAGCTGTTTTGGCATCAAAAGGGAAACCTACACAGCATTATGTGATAGTAATATTATGTTCCCTCAGACACTCAACTGGAATGAGATCCAATTGTCCTTCCTTCCTCATGGGATTC